>JABUQX010097715.1:12500-21461 GCA_015478945.1 Trachelipus rathkii | reverse complement strand
TGTGCCGAATTGATTTGGTTATGTGTCAAATCAAGAGAGTTTGAGAGATTAGTAGAGAATTTGGCAGTGGTTAAAACTAAAGTATTTGAAAGTACACTTAATAAGAGTAAATGTTCATGGTTGTGAGAAGGACAGCAGCTCGGTTGAGTTATGTACATGGTGAGAGGCAGCTGGAACAAGTGTCTGAGTCTAAATATTTACGATAAACTATGTTGGATGAAAATGGAACGGATCATGCAGAGTGTAGAACTAGAGTTTGAATGACAGGAAGTGGTGGTGCAATTTAAATCCTTGTAGATGTAGAGTATTAAGTCTATGAGTGCGCTAGAGATTTTACATGAGGGTATGTTGTTATCTGTGTTTATGTATAGTATAGTAGTAAAACTATGTTCTGGAATAAGAGATATAGATCTAACAGTACAATGGTTCAGAGGCGTGTTAGTTGTGAGAAGAATTGATGAAAATAAGGAAGAAGAAGATGACATATTTACAGCGTGTGTGGTGTGAAAAGATATAATGAGAGAATAAATGAAATTACGTGTGGAGGGTTTTGTCAGTGGAAAGTTATGATGATAGTCGTGGTTAACGGATTGTTATTAAAGTGTCTGGGATCGACTCGGCTGGACAGACCGAAAAAAATGAATGGTCAGTTAAAGGAATGCCTGGAAGATAGAAATGTGAGTTTGGCAGAGGCGAGAAGAAAGGTGCATAAAAAGAGTGAATGGCGGGGTTTTGTGAGGGTATGTTTGGTCCAGATGGGCCAGAATACCCCACATTGACGAGAGTGCCAAATGCAGGGATCCATTGCGCGGTCCATTGGAAGCTTAAGGTGATTTGTCGATCCGGACAGCGTTCTCGCTAAAGCTTAAGACGGTAGGGACGGTAAGACTGGCTTTCTTTTCGACTATCTCATATTCTTCTACTACTTTTTCTGTTTTGCGTGCATGTTGCGCCACCTTACCCCCAGTTCTTGGGGTGAGAACGGTGGAGGATGATGACGGACGAATGATATTTAAATATATATATATTATATATATAATATAATATATATATATATATAATAATAAATATATAATAAAAAATAATATATTTAGACAGTATTAATATCTATCATCCGAAATACATATATAAAATCTATATATAACAATACAAATATTTACTAAATATACACTCTAAAAGTATACATAGTATATAATATAATATATACCTAGATATATAATACTACTATATATTATAATATATAATTAAATAATATAATATATATGATATATATATATAGATATATAATATAATAAATATATATAATATATAATATATAATATAGATAAATATATACTATATATATATTCAGTATATATATATACATACAGAAAATAAAAAAGAAATGTTTTTATGTACGACTATTTAAATATATATTATATATATATATACCTATAATATATATATATATATAATATATAATTATATAAAATATAAATAATATTATATATATATATATTATATATATATAGTTATATATATATATATCATAAATATCATATTATATATATATATATATACATATATATTATAATATATATATATATATAATATATATACAAAAACACCACAGCACCACCACATATACTAGATATATCGTGTGGTTTCATGGTGCAGATAAAAATTTCTTTTTTTTTTTTATTTTCCCATCATATACTGCCTCCTTTATATGATACTAAACAATAAGTTTTGAATGCTGATGAGCACAATTAAAAATTTTTAATAAAAAAACGTAATTATTTACATATATCATTCTTTTTTTACGCATGAGTACTTTGGCAGCGCCCGGGAAAGAGCAACGTTTTAGGATATTTTCTGTAGTGGAAAATTATTACCCGAAAAGATAGATTAGGTTGAGTTTTCTACCATCGATCGATCCATATAAGGTTAGCGTTAGGTTGTGTTACTGCCCTCTAACGTTCAGGGTTATGGATAGTGTTTTGTTATTGTATACACAGAACCCTTATATGAAGAAAAACTAGTAACATTATTTTTACCCTACCTTAAACTCTTTCACGTATTAGCACTAAAATTCGTTTCTTTCTCATGCAAAGATGAAGATTTTTGCTTACTTATTAAATTTTTAATATTTGTCAATTTCGATATTTTTTTCTCATCAGCATCTTAATATTGCTATGTATCATCATTACTAACAATATATGGAAAATAAAGTTAAAACAATATACATTTATTTGCTCCGTGAAACACAATAGGTAATATACATATATAATATAATATATTATATATATATATATATATATATATAGATATATAATATATAATATAATTAATATAATAAATATATATAGAATATATATAGAATATATATCATATATATATATATAATATATATAATATATATATATATATGGGGAAGTAGTGATGGAGCCACTTCCGCACTGCCACTTCTTTCGCTAGGAAGGAAATAGAGGCTATCAACCTTCAAACTTGGGTATACTGATTATGAGTTTGATAAACTGATCCAGGCGAGTTTTGGTGACCGGTAGGTCACCCCTAAGGGTGTGCTGCCCCCTTAGCGCCAAGGTCAAATTCGGCTTGATACCTTTGGCTTCCAACCCGAGATTATTTAAGCTAACGAGAGTTAGGCTCGAGCGGGATGACGTAATCTCGTCGCAGACGAGATACGTCAGCGCGTGAGCAAGCGCTACGCATACACAGTATACACATTATTATTATATTAGTATTATTATTATTATACGTCGAAGATTCGATTTTCCGAAGAAATCGGAATCTGAGTCGTAAAAAACGATCCTGTAAGAACTCGTTTTTCACGCACTACCGACTTGCCTTCCGCTCTGTGGTTGCTTTCTTCGCATCCTGGTTCTGAGTTCATATATATCTACCAGCGTAGAGGTATCGTATTGGGTTAAATTTGGCAGGTTTATATGGATGTAAGCTCATCGTATTACGAGATACATGCCCCTGTCGCCGTCCCCCGTAGGGGACCCCACCCCCTTCAAACATAAATATTGACGTAGAAGACTGAACACGTGGAACAGGTAGAGAGTCGGAGTTCGGAGACGGATGGAGTCGGATTCGGATTCGGAGTCTAGAGACCCCCCGGAAGGGGTCCCCAGTTTGAAAAAAAAAGAGAAGAAACTGAATGGAATGCAAAACAGAGGAAGAAGAAGAAGAAGAAAGGAGAAGAAGAAAGAAGGAGGAGGAAGGAAGAAGGTAAGAAGAATGAGGAAGGAGAGAGGAGAAGATCAGATCAGTACCGCTCCGGTGCTGGAGCCGCTGCGGTGCCAAGTTAAGAAACATTCGTATAAACAAACAATGTTGGTCTTTATATATGTTATTGGATCTGTAGATTTCGAAAATAATGGTTCAGAAATACCAAAAAAGATAAAAATAAAAAATAAATAATAAATAAAAAATAAATAAATAAATAAATAAAATTTATTACACTTTTTATGTTATAACTTACAAAATTTACGTTTTACATACCCTGAAGCAGTAAATCACTAAATCAAACCACTATCCCACCCCTCCCTCCTGACCATCTATGATCTATTGATCTATTGAACAAAGTTTCAAAAAAAAAAATTTTTTACTAAAAATTTACGTTGTTACATACCCTAAAAGCAGCTAAATCACTAAATCAAACCACTATCGAACCTCCCTCCTGACCATCTGTGATCTTATGATCTATTGATTAAGGTCAAATTTTTACTAAAATTGAACGTTTTACATACCTAAAGCAGTAAATCACTAAAGCAAACCACTATCCAACCTCCCTCCTGACCATCCTGTGATCTATTGATCTATTGATTAAGTTCAAATTTTTTAAAATTGTAACTTACATACCCTAGCAGTAAATCACTAAATCCAAAACCACTATCCAACCTCCCTCCTGACCATCTGTGATCTATTGATCTATGATAAGGTCAAATTCTACTAAATGTAACGTTTTACCATATCCCTAAATCAGTAAATCAGTAAATCAAACCACCATTCCACCCACCCACCTGTCCATCTTAACTATGATCTATTGCATCTATTGATTTCAAGGTCACATTTTGAGTAGCATTTTTGGAATAAACATAACATTAAAATCTAGTTCTTTATACAAAGATCAAACAATATATGTCCGACGTAACAAAGTTTTCACATTAATAAAGCTTACTGTAGCATCTGAAACTATTGAATATAACCCACAACGCAAACTTAGCACATCTAAACAGAATAAACTGTTAAACGTTTAAAATTCACACTTAGCATCAGAAAGTAACTATATAGCATACAAAGACGTTAAACTACTTACACTTTTCTAACATATCGCTGTTATTTACATTAAACTTCGTAATATTTAACAGAAAATTTATCATAACCTTGTATAATTATCATACAGACCAATGAGTTTACTCTAACGTAACAAAGTTTTCACATTAAAAAGCTAACATAGCATCATATGAACTAAGAAATAATGTACAACCAACAACCTAACCACATCTTAGGCAGAATAAGCAAGTCAAACATTAAACAAATAATTACCGCCACTTAACACCAGTAAAGTAACTACATTAGCATGCAAAATACGAACCTATCCCTTACTTTTTGTCAAGCATACTCTAACATAACGACGTTAATTTACACTAACATGGTAATATTTAACTAAAAAAATTTATCACAACATTGGTTTATTATCATACAGAGCAGCGAAAGTATGCTAACGTAACAAAGTCCACATCAATTAAGCTACATATCTTACCATAACTAGAAAATATTACAAGACAAACCTAGCACCACCTTAAACACGAATAACTGTTAACATTACAAAGTTCCACACTTAACAACACCGGTAAAGCAACTAACATGGTATGCAAGAAACGTAACCTAATTGACTTTTAAAATAATCAAGCATACTCTAACATATTAATACGTTAACTTACACTGAACCAGGTAACATTTAAACTAAAATGTATCATTATAACCTTGTCCGATATCATACTGATCAACAATATACTCTAAATAATAAAGTTTCCACATTCAATAAAAACTAACATAGCGCTACATGGAACTAAGAAAAATAACAGTACAAAGACCAAACCCTACCACAACTGTACACACAAATAAACTGTTAACATTAAACAACAAGTGCCACACTTTCAACACCAGTAAAGCAAACCTAACCTGGATATGCAAAAGAACCGAATCTTACTTTTCAAGCATATCTCTAACATATTACGTTAATCATTACACTGACACAGTAACATTTAACTAAAATTTCTCACAACATTGGTTAATTATACTGATCAACGAATATACTCTAACGTAATAAAGTTTCCACTTCAATAAAACTTACATAGCGTAACATGAAACTAAGAGAAAATATTGTACAAGACAAAACCTAACAACACTTAACACGAATAAACTGTAACATTAACAAAGTTCCATGATTCTTTATATACTAACCAGCGAATATAGGCTACGTAACAAGTTTTCACATTAATAAAGCTACATAGCATCATTGAACTAGGAAAATAATGATACACGAACAAACTAACACAAAACTTACCGCCCCTAATTAAAACTGTTAAACATTAACAAAATTCCACACATAACAACAGTAAAGTAACCAACTTTACATACAAAACGTAACCTATCATACTTTTTCCAAGGCATATCTCTAACATATTAACGTGTAATCTTACATTGACACAGTAACATTTATCAAAAAAATGTATCATAACCATACCTAACCATCATAATACCTAATGAGTAAAGACGAATAAAGTAAAGTTTTTAGGCTTATCTCTTTTTAGACTCCGCCTCCTTCAGAAAATAACAACTCTAAACATGAAAAGGATTTTATGCTATAACCATTTGCATAAAGTGATGCAATACCTATTATATTTGACCCTCTGGCAGGAATACAAGCAATGTAAGCACGTCGCATTCGTTCCATTAAATATAAATGACACATCATTGAATAACGAAATCTCCTCGAAGATATCAACACCAAATCGTAGAGATGCGGGGAGATGTCATCGCATCAACACTGCGAAAAACTATCCTACTGAAAGAAAATAGTGTATAAACATCCCTTAAATGTAAATGAGAGTCTTTTCTTTCAAACCATCAGAAAGAGAAAGTAAACAAGAATACGACGTACGAATGACCCATATCAGTTCAAAAGGCTATATATTCAACAAACAAACAAACAACAACAACAATACATAGTACAAAGGATAAGTCTTTAGATTGACCTACCAAACAAATATATGCTAACGTACCATGTTTTCACATTAATAAAGCTAACATAAGATAACCTGAGAAAAAAAACTTTTTTTAAAGGAAAAAAATATGGTACAAGACGAATCAACACAACTTAAGCACGAATAAACTTTAACATTAACAAAGTTCCCACACTTAACACCTGTAATAGTAACTTGACATTGCATACAAAGTAACCTATTATAACTATTTACCAAACATATCTCTAAACATATTACGTTAATTTACATTGCACACATAATATTTAAACAGAATTTATGCATTAACCTTGGTTAATTATCATACAGGCCAGCGAAAGTATGCTAACATAAAACAAAGTTTCACATTAATAAAGCTAACTAACATAACCTGAACTAAGTATATAAATAATTTACAACGACAAACCTAACACACTTACAACGAATAAACCACTAACATAACAAACTTCGCACTTAACAGCAAGTAAAGCTACCTAACCACATCGTACAAAACGTCAAAACCTAATTCACACTTTCAAGCATATCTCTAACATATCAATGTTAATTCTTATTAACATCGTAATATTTAACAAAAGTTTAGCAAAAACCTGTCTAATCATCATACTGACAAAGAATTTAATGCTAACGTAACAAATGTTATTACATCACTTCGTAAATATTAAACAAAAATTCATCATAACCCGTCTAAAATCATTAATCCCCAGCGAATAATTTGCAAACATTAACAAAAGTTTTAACCAAAACATAACAAAAAATAACAAAATTTTATCTTGCACATAACATAAAAATAAGTTCTTTGAATAGAATATCACAGTAAAGCGTTGCATTTTTACATTTATTAAAGCAGTAAATCAGTAAATCAGTAAATTCAAACCACCATCCCTGCAGTCCCCTACCCATCCCACCCGCTGTGACATTGAACTATTTGATTTCAAGTCATAATTTCGAGTATCATTTTTTTGATAATCATAACATAAATAATTCTTTAATATACTTGACTACGAAATAGCGTTAAACAACAAAGTTTCAGCATCAATTAAAGCTAACTATCATAACCGTTAACTAAGAATTTATAATGTAAGCGGGTTTACCCCTTCCGAAGGAGGTAAGGCCTCAGCCCTTCGGCTGAGGCCCAAAGCCCGCTTACATCCCTTCGGTGATCCCCCTCGCAGGATTCACACCCTGCAAGGAACGCATCCCCTGGATTCTCTTGGAAGGGTAATGTGTTGTGTTATATTCATAGTCAGATGAACTAATAAGCTTATATTAATGTGGAAAACTTGTTACTCAGCACATATTGTTTGATCTTGTAAAAGAACTTGAATTTAGTTATGTGATCCAAAAAATGATACTTCTCAATGTGACTTGAATCAATAGATCAATAGATCATAGTTCAAAGATGACAGGTGGTGGGTGGATGTTGGTGATTGACTTGATTTACGATTTAGTATGTGAAAACGTTACAATTTAGTAGAAAATTTGACCCTTAATCAATTAGATCAATAGATCACAGGATGGTGGGAGGTGGGGCGGATGTAGTGATTTACTTCTTCTAGGTATATGTAAAACGTTACAATATTAGTAAAATATGACCTTAAATCAATAGATCAATAGATCACAGAATGGTATGAGGGAGTTGGATAGGGTTGATTGAGTGATTTACTGCTTAGGGTATGTAAAACGTTACAATTTTAAGTAAAAATTTTGACCTTCACAATAGATCATAGATCAAGATGTCAGGAGGGGAGGTGAGATATGGTTTGAATTTAGTGAATTACTGGTTTAGGGTATGTAAAAACGTTACAAAATTACGTAATAAATTTGACCTTAACAATAAGATCAAAGATCACAGATGGTTCAAGGAGTTGGATCAGTGGTTTGATTTACTGATTTACTGCTTTAGGGTATGTAAAACGTTACAATTTTAGTAAAAAATTTGACCTTAATCATAGATCAATGAGTCACAGAAGATTTTACTCTTCGGCAGAGAGTTGATTAGTGATTTAGTCTTTAGGTATGTAAAAACGCTAAATTGTAAGTTAAAACATAAAAAGTGTAAGAAATTTTAATTTATTATTTATTTATTTATTTATTTATTTTTTATTTTTATCTTTATTGATGGTATTGAAAAAACCATTATTTTCAAAATCTACAGATCCAATAACATATATAGACACCAATATTGTATTGATCTATTCTTTATTTAACCCCCCCCCCCCCCTTATTTCGCATCGTCTACAGCACCGAAGCCGGAGCCTCTGAATCCTTCTCCTACTCCTCCTCCTCATTCTTTTTCCTTCTTCCTTCTTCCTTCCTTTCTTCTCTTCCTTTCTTCTTCTTCTTCTTCCTCTTTTGCATTCATGCATTTCTTCTTTTTTTTTTTCAAACTGGGGACCCCCTCCGGTGGGGTCCCTGGACTCCAAAGCCGAATCCAACTCACACTCCGTCTCCGACCCGACTCCTCTTACCCTGTCTCCAAAGTTTCAGTCTTTTACGTCAATATTTTAATGTTTGAAGGGGTGCGGTCCCCACTTACGGGGACACAGGGCATGAATCTCGTCTACGCATGGAGCTTAACATCACCATATAACAACCCCTCCAGATTCTTAACCCAATACGATAACTCTAACCAATTAATAATATATCAGACTCAGACCAGATGCGAAAAGCAACCACGGGCGGAAGG
>JABUQX010097715.1:0-5000 GCA_015478945.1 Trachelipus rathkii | reverse complement strand
TGAATAGTTATAGTTTTGTACTTTGTGTTTAACATTTTTTGTTCTTGTTGTTGTTCAACAATAATAATAAAATATATATGAAGAACAGATATTAGAGACTTTTTCCACAAAAAAAGTAAGCACTATAGTAATAAAGATTCCTGTTATTCAAAGAGTGAGGTTGTCGGACTCGAAGAATCAGTTTCTCCTGGAACTTCTGTAACTGCGATAGCAGCTGAAAAATCTCAAGTAGACGGTGATGTTTTTCCTTCACAAGCGTCTATAAGTCAGGCGCAATCAAAGAATACAGAAAGGATTGTTCATCTCAACGACATTGGCAATTTCATAGGTGGTACGGTATTTAGCAATAAGGAAAAAGTGGAAATATTAAAATATCTCTGGAAACCAGATTCAAAATATATATTTCCTGCTCAGAAAGGCAAAGGTCGGGAAAGATATTTTCAAAGAAAGTGGCTTGATGATATTAAGTGGTTAGCTTACTCTGATTAAAACGTTGGGGTTTATTGCTCAAATTGTGTATTGTTTTTGGAAACAAAAGAAGAAGGTAAAGGAAAACACCAGGAATTGGGTGTTTTTGTCTCGAGACCGTATTCAAACTTAAAGAAAGCCATTGAATCTTTCAAAAAACACGAGGCAACTAAATATCACAAAGAATCGGTAGAAAAGAGATTTGGTGTAGAAAAGCAGGTTCAAGGAAAAATCGAGAGCATCGACAAACAGATTGACAGTCAGAAGAAAAGGGAGGCCGAAGACAGTAGAAAGCGGCTAATTCCAATTGTTGAAACAATTTGATTCTGTGGTAAGCAAAATATATCGTTATGTGGACATCATGACTCAGGTCGAATCGAACTCTCTTGGCCTGTGGGAAACGATGGCAATTTTCGGAGTCTTTTAAAATATCGTGCTAATGCTGGAGACCATGTTCTTTCAGAACATTTAAAAACTAGTGCTAGAAATGCCATGTATACCAGTTCCACAGTCCAAAATGCTCTAATTCAGTCATTTGCGCATCTCATTCAGCGTAAAATTGTGCAAAATATAAATAAAAGTAAATTTTTTTACTGTCTTAGCCGATGAGACGACCGATGTGTCCCAGAAGGAACAATTTTCGTTGTGTGTGCGTTACGTTGATATTGATACTCTTACCGTCAAAGAAGATTTTTTGTGTTTCGTCTCAGTAAATGATTTGACGGGAATAAATCTTGCAAAATTAATTGAAGAAAAAGTAACTGAACTTGGTTTGGATATGAATAATCTAAGAGGACAGGGGTATGACGGTGCAGCAGCAATGAGTGGTGAGTTCAGGGGTGCTCAGAGAGTAATAAAGGAAAAATGTTACAAAGCTATTTATACTCACTGCTTTTTGCATTGCCTAAATTTATGCCTCACAAACGCTTCTAAAGTTCAAAATATTCGAAGTGCAATTGGAATAATATCAGAATGTTGTACATTTTTTCTTGCAAGTGCTAAGAGGACAAAAGTGTTTGAAGAAAAAATAGAAGAACTTATTCCTAAGAGTAGCAAGAAGAGATTAAAAAAGTTTGCGAAACTCGCTGGAGCCAACGGAATGAATCGGTTTTATTATTTAAGGAGATGATAAACCCGATAATAGCATCCATAGAACAAATAAAATGTGAAGTTGGAGATCAGTCAAAAAAAGCTACCTTAATTCTAAATAATGTTTATAGTTCATCTTTTGTTTTAAACAGACTATTAAGTTTAACATACAATCTTTCAAAACGATTGCAGACACACGTTATTGATTTGGTGAGTGAATGAAGTGAATCTATTTAAAACTAAACTTGAAACCATCAGAGAAAATGCAACATTAGAATTTCAGCATATTTTTGAAGAATGTGTAAGCGCAGCATCTGAATCTGAGCTGGGTATTGAAATTGCTGTACCAAGAATTAACAAATTCCAAAAATACAGACCCAACATTCCTACTTCTGACCCACAGACTTATTATCGCACATCCATTTTTATACCATTTTTGGATGATTTAATATCAGCATTAGGAGAGAGGTTTTTAAATCAAAGAAATTATATCTTCCTTGCAATTTGTCATACTGAACAGGTGTAATGTGCCATATGAGAAGATAAAAGATGTAACATTTTACAAAGAAGATCTCGAAATCCCAATTGAGGATTTAGTAAAAACATAATGGGACTTATGGAAGTTAAATGGCATACTACAGATAGTCCAAAAACAGCAATAGACGAACTAGTTTCTTGTTCAAAGTCACAATTTACAAATATTTACATCTTTTTGCAAATACTGGCAATTTTACCAGTGTCTACTGCTTCAGTAGAAAGACTTCTGAAAACCTACTTGAGAAATACTATTGGAGATGAAAGACTTACTGGACTTACCCTCCTCTACATACATCGAAATATTGACATAAAAACTGAAGATGTTATCTCGGACTTTGTTCACTCTCATGCCTGGCGATTAAAGTTAACATCAGGTAAGATGATTTTAGAAATTTATATAAATTATTCCCATTTTTCTTAGAAATTTAATATTTGGTCCTTTCACTTTATATATATATATATATATATATATATATATATATATATATATATATATATATATATATATATATATATATATATATATATATATATATATATATATATATATATATATATTTATAATATAAATATATATATATATATATATATATATATATATATATATATATATATATACAGGGTGTCTCAGCGAATACGTAACAGCTGTGTATCGCGTGAAGTATTGCGTATGTGACAAAATTTTCTAAATAAAACCTGTGTCCTTTAATTAGCTCTACGAGGTGGAACAGTTACAGTTTATTTTTGCGCATGCGCAGTAGTCCAAATGAGCGGAACTATGGTTTTTTTGAATGGAATGGTATATTTTTTATTCCAGATTTGAAATGTACGTACAAAATTATACATTAATTACTGAAGACACTTTTACCTACAGTGTATACCTTACACGCTATCCACGTTCAAAACATTGAATCGCTACTGGTGTATACGACACACATACTTATATTAACGCACATACCGTATGGTAATGAAGGAACTTACGAACCAAGTAACCTTTCGGACATTACGTTGAAGTAAATTTAGGTATTTAGAACCAAATCGTGAAACACATAGATACTGTAACGTTGGTATAGTGAACGACATGCCTCGCGATGTGTACTCAGACGACGAAAAACGAGCCATGGTCGAATTGTACATTGCAAATGGATGGAATTCACGGGTAGCCACAAGTCTCTATTTGCAATGTACAATTCAACCATGGCTCGTTTTTCGTCGTCTGAGTACACATCGCGAGGCATGTCGTTCACTATACCAACATTACAGTATCTATGTGTTTCACGATTTGGTTCTAAGCACCCAAATTTACTTCAACGTAATGTCCGAAAGGTTACTTGGTTCGTAAGTTCCTTCATTACCATACGGTATATGCGTTAATATAAGTATGTGTGTCGTATACACCAGTAGCGATTCAATGTTTTGAACGTGGATAGCGTGTACGGTATAAACTGTAGGTAAAAGTGTAACAATTTAAACCATTTCAAATACAATTAAATATACCGTCCATTCAAAAAAAGTTCTGCCATTGGTTTACTGCATGCTGAAATAAACTGTATTCCACCTCGTAGAGCGTAAAGACTGGTGACTAAATTTTGATCACATACACAATACTTCACGCGATACTGTAATTACATGTCGCTGGTTACCTATATATATATATATATATATATATATATATATATAATATATATATATATATATATGTATATACTGTATATGCTAACTATATTATATATATATATATATATATATATATATATATATAAAGAGGAAAATCCTGGATGGACCAATAATAATATTAATAATATATATATGTATATATATATATATATATATAATATGTATATATATATATAATAATATATAATATATATATATAATATATATATGCTATATATAATAATAATAATAATAATAATAATAATAATATATATATATATATATATATATGTAATATATATATATAAATATATATATATATATATAATAATAATATATATATATATATAATATGTATATATAATAATAATAATATATATATGTATATATAATATATATGTATAATAATATATATATATATATAAGAAAAATCCTGGATGACATATATATATATAATGTGTATATATATATATAATAATATATATATATATATATATAAGAATAATAATAATAATATATATATATATATATATATATATATATATATATATATATATATATATATATATATATATATATATATATATATATATATATATATATATATATATATATATATATATATATATATAATATATATATAATATATATATATATATATATAATAATAATATATATAATATATATATATATATAAGAAAAATCCTATAGATGTACTGTATGTAATAATATAATAATATATAATAATAATAATAATAATAATATATATATATATAATAATAATAATAATATATATATAATATATATATATATATATATATATATATAATATATATATATATATATCAATAATAATAATATTTATAGTGCCTACAATACAATTGTTTAAAGAAAAAAAAGTTTTTTGAGAAGAGTTACCGATAAATATATTTTCTATATAAACGCGAGAATTCAAACGAAATGATGTTTGAGAGGCACCAATTTCATCTCGGAACTAGAATATACTTCGCATTTTTAAAAACTTGAAATAAGTTATTATTCATAAAATCAATATTAAAAATAATATTTACTTTTCACAATTTAAATATATAATAGTTTCATGATATAGACTTTCTTTTTCGTATATAATTATTTTTCGTTGATAGAAAACCAAATTAAAGAATCAGAGTACCAGGAAAAAATTTTTTTTATCTATTTATATAAGAGTACAGAAACGTTTAATATAACTTGTATTAAATATGTTTTCTTAT
>JABUQX010097714.1:30000-40000 GCA_015478945.1 Trachelipus rathkii | reverse complement strand
TTTTTACAAAGTCAAGATAGATTTTACATTTTCTATAAAGTTTCTTTAAATTTCCAACTCTTGATATTTTTGTATAAATTTTTTGGTCTTAAAGGTAAATTTAGTAATTGTAGTTTTTAATGACAATTTTTTTTTATTTTAGTTATTTATTTTCCCTAACAGATAAAGTCTATATTGGTAATATTATATATATATATACTTATATATAAGTTATTACATATAATATAAATATAAGTATATATATATATTATTAGATAATAATATGTATATGATATATAGATATATATATATACTATATAAACTACATATATACCCTAATATTTATATAATATATATATATATATATATATATTATATAGTATATTACTCTTATATATATTCGTAGAATATTATATATATGCATTTATATGTTTACATATTACGCAGTATATACGTCTTTCAATGTATCATAAAATGGGGGAAAATCGGCTCAAAAATCACCCGTGTTTTCTTTTTGTTTTAATGAATTCATGAAAAACATCACAAAAATTTAGTTAAATCTATACTTAATAGTTTTTTCTCACAGTTAGTGTTCCTTAATGTTTTGAGAATAATGAAAAATAAATAAAATCTTGAAAATTGGCAATATTTTTAAAATTTTTTTGAAAAATTCCATTTTCAAAAAATTGAATAAGGGAAAAACCGGGTCAGTGCATCGGAAAGCCTATCATTAAATATGAAATTTATTTTGTGCGTGGCCAGAAGTAATTATTAATAAGCTGTTAAATTTTTAAATTCAGACTTATAATATTATAGAATTAATTTGATTGAAAAACACAAGTCTAAGTCTATATTTTATTAACATTTTGCAAACGTCATGTTCACAAATTTGAATTTTTTTTTCATTTCTCTGAGGAACAGAAATAATTAGACAAATGAAGCAATGCACACATCATCTCTAATAATAATATTGTTCACACTTTTTAATAAAATATGCACTTTATATTACAGGTAGGCCTATGTACGCACATTTCACGTGAACTTTTTGAAGTTAAAATTTTTCCACAATATTATAATTAACATTATACAGATCGAATGTTTACTAATTATTTAATTAAGTGAATAACAATAATAATTGCACTTTTTTACTGCAATCAAAAGATACAAATCTTTTTTTGTTGTTTTTTATAACAGATAGTTATTGAATATAAGATCATAAACTTCTCCGTTCCAAAGCATTAGTTTGAAAACAAATATCTATTAAAACAAATCCATCTCATGTCTTATAGTCTACCATACATACAAAAATTAGAAACTTGGAATAATATTGAAAACTAAAAAAAATAATGGACATTTTTACAAGGTTATACTGACCGGCTTCCCGGACGCACCCGGACCGATTTACCCGCCGAAACTTTGAACAAAACTTAAGTGAGTTAACTTAATTCATTTAGTATTTTATATCTCTTTACTTCTAAAAGGAGAAGAAAATAGACTTCCCCAGATATGCATTTAAGTTTCAAAATTCTGATAATCTAATTCTACGAGGTATCACTAGTCCTAGAATTTTGTGCAAAAGGATAAAAAAAATATTTTTCAACTTTGAATGAATTATCTTCGGAATAAGTTAACTTAGTTTATTGATGCCAATTTTGCTACATGTTCGGTCTATTATCTATTTGCTACTTAAAAAACCTTTCTCTAATTTGAAAAAATTTTTAATTTAAAATATTAACAATATTATAAAAGTGACCTGGTTTTCCCGCCTTCGTGACCATTTTCCCCCATTTACGCTATATATACATATAAATATAATATCATATATATATATATAATATATATTATATATATATATATATATTATAATATACATAGATATACATATTACTCTATCAATTTATTTCGTTTGCAAAATAAAATAAAAAAAATGGGTTCACCATTGTACTATTCTGGCACCACTTCCAGTAAAAGGAAAGAAATATATAAATATTATTAGAAAATGTCTGTGATGTTTTTTCGTACAAAATGAGGATGAATATTAATGTGAATAAGAAGCGTTGCTTACTAATCTGGTGCATTACCTAAGGGAAATAGAAGGTCAATAACATGATGGTTCTGCAATAAACATAATTAAGTGAAGATTAGTATCTAGAAAAGTTGAGCTCTCAGTACCAGCTTTGAAGATGAGAAAAAAAAGCAGATATAAATATTCAGAAAAAATAAAGAAATAATAAAGAACACAATAAAGAGAAAATAAAAAAAAATATATATATATATTATAAGCTATATCTATATATATAATATATATACTATATATAGATATATATATATATATTATATATATAATTATATATATATTATTTATAGTATATATATATATAGTATAATAATAATTATATATCAATATATATACATATATATAGATAATATATATATATATATATATTATATAATATCATATAAATATAAATTATATATATATTATATATATATGATATAATTATATATATAAAAATTATAATATATACAATAGTTATAATATATATATAATTATAATAGTATATATATATACGTATACTAGATATATACTATATATTAATAATATATATATCGATGATAGATGTCAGAATAAACAGTAGTTTCTGAAGTTCAGATTAAAACTGTATCGGCCAAATAATATTTCTTTATATGTAAATTCAATTGTATATCCTAGTTAAATTTGTAAACTGAACATCATCAATTGATTTTGAAGAATATCATGCGTCTTTAAATTTGGTCACATTTTAATCTAAAAAATTATTAATTTACAAAGCTTGAAAACAAAAGTTCTATAATTTTTTTCCCGGAAAATTTTATTAATTAGACATTTCTGCATTTTTTTTCAGGTCTGAAATCTAGCCAAAAGAAACTGAAGGTTGAACAAAAACTAAAACTAGGCAATGAACAACTGAAAAAGAATTTGGAAGCAAGTTATGGAGTAAAGATAAAAGAAACTTCATCTTAAAAAAAAATGTTCATAAAGTCATGCTTGAAAAAATAATGCAAGAATTAAAAGCTTCTTTCAATGAATGTGACAACTACAAACGCAAGATACAAATTCTAACCCTATCACCATATACTATTAAACATACAGCTAAATTTTTTGAAACCAGTATTTATATGGTGAAAAGAAGTCGAAGCATTAAAAGAGAATATGGGATCATACCAGAAGTTCCTTCAATGATTAAAGGTAAGGTGATCTCTAATAAAGAGAAATTATTGGTTAAAGAATTTTATGAATCAGATGAGGTAAGCTGAATGTGCCCTGGGCAAAAAGATTGTTTAACAGTTAGGAATTCAGAAGGGCAATCATGTAAAGTTCAAAAGAGGTTGATTCTTGGAAATTTGAAAGAGCTGTACAAGTTATACAAGAATAATGGCACAAATCCCAAAGTACTGTACTATTCCTGGAACTAGACAGTTTCATAGATTTGTTCCTAAAAATACAGAGGAACTAATGGTTTATTTGTTTTCAAGCTCCTCTAAAGGGGAAGTGAAAAGGATCATACATACACCTGGAGACACTGTACATGATGCTGTAATAGTTACAGATGTAAAAGTGGGCCAATATGTTGGTTGTGTTTATGACAAGAAAATATGGTTTGAAATTGTTGAGGAATTTTTGATGATTTCTTTGTCAACTTTCTAGAGCCTTCTGCTACCTTTGGAATCAGGTCATATAATTTTCCCACAAGGAAAGATACATGCTCTGTTCCTGGAGATTCCATATTGGCAATAATGTCTCCTCCTTCATTAAAGGGAGGCACAAGGTTACAGTACATATTTCAAGAAGAAGTCTCAAAATGTTTTAAAAGTGCCAATACTAAATTCAAATACTAATGTACCTATAGAGTCTGAATATTCTTAGAAGTAAAATACTTATTCCCCTAACAATATTAATAATTTTTTTTTTTTTGCCCCAAATAATAGTTATCTTGTGAAGTCAAATAATTAAATTATTCAATTAAAATTGTCAATCGAATTACATCCAAAAATTTTAAATGTATATACCTTTAATGTGGTCTAATATTAAAATTCAACTTGGACATATGTTTCTTTATATCAAACTCAAAGTTTTTATTGCGGATTCATTCATCATTCATTTTTTGCATCTAACTTTTTTTGCATCTCAGCGAATGAGAAAGAGGTCAAATCGTGACCTCAAATGTAGGTCAACATTTAAAATAAATAAAAAACATTTTTAAAAAAAAAAAATTTTGTTGATATAAAACTTGCATATTCGCGTTCCTTGATCTTTTCCGATTCTAAAGATGTAAAAATTATAAATTTATGACTAGTATTACTCAAGTTATAGAAATCGAAAGCAGGTGACCTTCGCCAATGACCTCAAAATACCGGGCAGTACTTGACCTATTTGAGTCATAATTGACCTATAACTTTCAGAAATAAAATTCAGGATTTAAAACAACCCTGTACCACCGAAAAATAAGCAAATTCTGTATGAGAGAGGTTAAGTTTTTTAAAGAAGTGTTGATCTCACGGAGAATTCCCTATACTTAGTATATATATATATATATCTAATATATTATAGTACTATAAGATATATATATATATATACTATATATATATATAATAATATATATATATATATATTTATTATATATTATATCTATATAGTATAAAACATAAACATTATTGGATACATAGTATAACTGTATAACAGAGATTGGTAATATATTCTATTCTATATAAACATTATTGGAACAAGAAATGTTAAAGAGATTTGTAATCATATATAATATATATATAATATAATATAAAATAAATAATCATTAAATGAACATTCCTAGTCACAAAAGCCAGTTCATAAATGTTTAATTCAGTTATACTTATTTTATTATGATTATCTAGGTATCATAGGGATTTTCTTTTATTGCTTGTTTATAAAATGGAATTCGTATTCGAAAATTTATATTTATATTTAGTGGTGTATAAAGCTGTAGTATATTATTTTTACTTATTTTTTTTATTTTATTTAAATTTTATTTTTTTATTTTTTTTTACTTTTTTTTTATTTTATTTTACTTTATTTTACTTTTTATTTTATTTTGTTTTATTTTGTGTTTCATATATATATATATATATATATATATATATATTATATGATATATATATTATAATATATATATATATTTAGTCTAGGATATTATAAATATCTAGTTAAATATATAAGATAAACTGGTATAAATAGGTGTACTATATCCTATCATAGTGAAATTAAGTGAAACTGTTATACTTCTGCATATATAATTTCCGTACTTAAGTTATGATTTAAAAACAAAAGTTTTTTTTTAAACCAAAAAATATTTGTTAAGTGGTGCCGATGTTAAGACTATACTATTTAAATGTACATATAAATAAATAAATAAATTCAGCCCAGTTCGAGTATAAGTCTATGATAATACACAAAGAGCCATGTGTTTGACATGTGTCAGCCTCAAAATAGAATATGTGCTGCTGATCTGCCAGCATTTCGCCTGCAAAGGCTTCTCCTTCGCCAAAAGTGTGCAGAATTGACCTTGTCCTTTGATGTCATTAATCTTTTCTCTTACGCGTTCCCAGAAGAGTGTCTCCTTGAGTACCTGAAGAAAACTAAACTCTATCCATTGGTATGAAGAACTTGATTAAACAATCATAGAAGTAAATTTTGATGTTGATTTTGAACTTTGTCCTTTTTCATAAGTGTTCATATTGGTGTATTATAAGTGTTTAACTAAATTGTGATCAGTGTTCTGATATGTATTCGTTTTACATACTGTATTTGGATCTTCAATCACCTCTGTGTGTGCTGATGTCCAAGCAGATGAGCATGATAAACTAAAAGTAAATCTAGTATAAGAAAACCCTATGGGACTATTCAAAACTTTGAAAGGCTGTAACTTTTTTTCCTAAAGAGACTGATCATTGATTTTATTTGTTTATTTTTTTTTTCAGAGTTTATGCTGTGATTTTTATAAAAATTTGTTTAGAGGCCCTTTCTGAAAACAATTACTGAAAAACTACACAATTTTTTGATACCATTTTGGTAAATTAAATGATTATAGTTTTATTACTGTATTTATATACATGATTCAGATTGTCCAGGGATCCACAATTACCCAACACTATTACTGAATATTTTCTTACATCAAGATGGGATGCCTTCTTAATTTTCTTATGCCCCCTGGTCTCTCGTCTATGGTCTACTATAAAGAATTTATTGGTCTAAGTACTATTGAGATGCATGGTAAATATGTTATGTATTATGTTCATACTAAGAAATCGCCTTTCTGCATAAAACATTCCTAACTCCTTCAGCCTCTCCTCATACCTCTTATCCTCAAAGCCAGAACTCTTCCTCATTGGTTTATGTTGCACTCTCTCCAGCATATTATCAATGTCTTTTCTTTAATAAGTGGGTTAAACCTGTCCACAATACTCAAATACTGGCCTAATATATCTATTACATGACTATACAAAAACAATATATATATAAAAATTCAACAATTTGGCCTTAAATGTAAATTTTTAACCCTAAATCCATTCGAAAATCTTATACTAGGACCTAGACGCAAAATGGCAGCAAAAAAATAAACATTATGCCACGGCCCACGGTAAATTATCCTAAGGAGTGTCTCAAGGGTTACCGTCTCAAAATTTTGGTGAAAATTTGAAAAAATATATTTAAAATTTCAAAAAATATTTATTTTTATTTTTAATATGTTAATTAATTAAACTAACAAATAAAAAAAATCAAAAATATCAAGAAAATCAAAAAATTAATGATTTTTTAATATAAAAAATCCCTTAAAAATCAGTTAATTTAAATCATTTGATTTTTTTCTTGCCATCCTTGGCTTGCACACAGGAGGTTGTTGAGTGCAACTCGATTGCAACAATTAAGAAAGAATTGGATAGGTATAACCGTATATGGATGGTTTGGGTATCATATAGTATATTTTGCCAAACCCAAACTGGCAGGTTTTAAGTTAC
Source organism: Trachelipus rathkii (assembly GCA_015478945.1). Lineage (NCBI taxonomy): Eukaryota > Metazoa > Arthropoda > Malacostraca > Isopoda > Trachelipodidae > Trachelipus > Trachelipus rathkii. The sequence continues at coordinate 32,989 of JABUQX010097714.1, read as the reverse complement.
AGTAGTTATTAAGGTTAAACTGCATGTAATTACTATAAAGTTATTAAAGCTTGCAGTGTGCTTAGCATGTACTTTAGCTATATATTTTTTAATTTAGTTGTATACTTTGTGCATGCTATTTGAGTTATTGGCAAGCCCTAGAGTGTTTTGTAGATTTGCATGAACATGTTTTGGACTTTGTGTAAACTATGCAAGTTATTGACAGCCCTATGGCGCTTTGTGGATTTACGTGAGCATGTTGCTTGGTGATTGTTACGTTGGCTTAACTGGGACAGTCTCGATAGGCCGATGTGGTTCCTTACTGTCTTTTTATTTCTAATGTTCTAATAAATATAGGCACCTTATTTCTACTCACAGAAACATTGTACTTGAGCCACCATTTGGTTGTAAAGCCTGATAAAATATTTCGGACATGTTCTTTTTGGCAATATTTGAATTTCGAATATATAAATAAATTGTATTTATAAATTCATAGAGAATTTAAATTAGTCAGTAGATAACTTTTTATTATTACATATCTTTTATTTTATTTATACAAGGGCGTGGTATGGAATTTGCATCGGTAATTTCATAGTATAAATATAATTAATATATATATATATATATATATATATTATTATATATATATATATTATATATATATTAATATATATATATAATATATATATATATATATATTTATATATTATATTATATATTTATATTTATATATATTTAATATATATAATAAAAATAAAATATATATATATATATATATATATATAGTTAAAAAAAAAAAAAAGGTAGCAAATTTTTTTATTTTAGCAGAACGTTTAGTAAACGTTACTGTTCACTTCATTCATCTTAGCATTCATGCTAAGCTGAATGAAGTGAACAGTAACGTTCACGAAAGGTCCGGCTAAAATAAAAAATTTGCTGCCTTTTTTTTTTTTTTGAACTATAGCTTCTGAAAAGTTTAGTGTGCTATAAGTTTATAACATCTATTAATAGTTTTAATACCATGGTAATTTTGCAAACGGTCGCATGAAAGAAAATTATTATTAATCCATGCCATTTCTGATGTCTATTGTCAAAAATCATTTTCCCGTATGAGTGTATGTTTAAAGCAATATCATTTGTGGTTCCGCTTATGTACTTGTTAATTTCTTCTGAAGTTTAATTTTATTGTAAATTAATAGTAGGTAGTTGTAATTTTTTGATAGATGCAGAATTGGCATAATATGCCTGAATTATTTTTCAAAATACTCATAAGATATTGGTGCATAACATATGACTAGAGAGAAATTGGTAATAGTCAGGGTCACAGCAATCAGAGATTTTTTTTTTTTTGCAACATACAAACTATAAACATAAAATATAAGTAAATGGGATAATTGTCAGGCTGAACCCCAGCAACATATATTTTTGTAAAAATCACTGGTAATTATGGAGAAACTATTGACTTGGATCATGTACAATACTTTTATTACAAACTATAACATATAAACTATAAAGGTATAGCACAGGACTCTACGGTAAATATCTAGATTTGAATCAGTGTATATTTTCTTGAAAAGAAGTTCAAAAAATTTCTTAAGTTCAGAAAAGTTATGTAAAAGTTTTTTAAGAAAATTCTTTAGTGGCAAGCTTCTGGAATTATGCCAGAAGCTTGCCACTAAACAATTTTCTTAAAAAACTTAACTTAACTTTTCTGAACTTACAAATTTTTTTGAACTTAGAAAATTTTTTCATAAAATACTTAATCAAAATACTGGAGTATTTACCAATATATATATTATATATTATATTTTAATAATATATATTTAATAGGAGAAAAATATATATGATATATATATATATATATTATATATATATATATAGTCAAATCATTTCACTAGGCCTAGGTCAACTTTTACGGCTGCATAGATGTATCTAGGTTACGCTTAGGTCTACAGCATTAACGATTCCATACAGGTTAGGTCTCTGTTTAACCCTATCCTAGTTCCGGTTATGATAAAATTTGTTAAGTATACATAGATTTACTATGTGTATACTTAACAAAACTTATCATAACCTCAACTAGTAGGGTCCTAAACTGAGGCCTAGCCTCTATGGATATACATTGCTATAATTGTAGGCCTAACCTTTATATATATATATATATATATATATATATATATATATATATATATTATATATATATATATATATATATATATATATATATATATATATATATATATATAGTATTATTATATTAATTTATGTATTTTTATTGGTAATAGTTGACTTTAACAGATTCTAAAATAATTGATATTTTTTTTAAAGTCAATTGATGTTTTCATATTCCTATAGGCTAAGCAATGCTGCCAAATATTGTTAATAAAAATTGCCAAATTTATGATATTTTTTGTTATTTTCATCTATCATTTCTTTTTACATTCTAAAAATCAGTTAGGTTATGATAAGTTTGGTTTAGTAGACAGATTTATTGTGTATAATTAACAAAACTTATTATAACCTAAACTTAAAAGATCCTGAAACAAATTTAAAATTTTTTTTTGGCAGATTGATTACATTTATATATGAGAGAGGTTTGGCACCACTGTTTTAGTACTTTTACATGGGGCCGAAAGTTATATAAAAAAATAGATTACCAGAAAAAAATATCAATATTTTGTCAGAATCTGTTGAAATCAACTATTACAATTTGTTTTTATTATATAGCTATTACATAAAAATATGATCTTACAAATTTTAGTAATTTTTTTTAAAAATTATTATCTATAAATTCTTTAACATCAAAAAGTTGATAATCATTAAAGAAAATCGATTATCAAAAAATATTAGTAATATCGATTTATCAATAATCTGAAACACATTTCAACAGTTTCTTCATCCCTACACAAATGAAATGAAGCCAAAAAAGTTCTGATTTTCGTACTTTTTTAAAAATTTTTTATTGAAAATATAAATTTAAAATGTACAAAAATTCAGAAAAAACATTAAA
>JABUQX010097714.1:0-25000 GCA_015478945.1 Trachelipus rathkii | reverse complement strand
AGGAGGAAATTTCAAAGGAAGTAGCTTTGAGAGTAGCGGACGCATGCCATACCCATATATATATATTATATATATAATATAACATATATATATATATATATCAGAGGTGGGCGTTCCGCAATTCCGGCAATTGGGAATACCAAAATAATTCGGTAGAATTGGCGATTGCGATAAATTTGAAAAATGTTTGCGGAATTGCCAGTTAGCGGAATGCTAGTATCATTCCGCAATTTAATTCCGCCATTCCGCAATTAGAACTACCAAAAAAAATTGTGGAATTTCAGGGGAATGCCAAAATTTATAGACCACAAATTTTTAAATAACGGCTAAACGCGTACGTTTTTTCAGCATGAGTTTAAAATCGGATAAAGTTATGGCAAAGGCTTCATGTTTTAAAACAGGTTTATCTTTTTATTATTCTGATGATAACATTATCAATATTACAAAATGAATATTGGGGAGTGTTTTTAAAAGTTATTAAATAAGGCCTTCTGCATATCGATAATTATTTAGTTCTCGAATTGTCTTATAAAGTTATCAATCGATATTACCATTATTCGTATCACCACTTATCCTAATAGCAGACGATATTTATTTTCCAACATTGAATTTTATCAGTTTGCCCGAATTTTGATCCTGATTTCTTAGTATTTTAATCACTCGAGGCGAGGGGTAACATATTAGAGAATAAATTCCAGTTTTTATTTATTATTTCTGTGAATGTGCATATATATAGTGGTAAATAATACAATGCTTAAACACGTAAAATATGCAGTGATAATTACTATTTAGTAATTTCAATACTAAATAGTGAGAATAATATGTGGGTGGTAAAAATTTGCATTACATGTGTCATGGTAGCTTATTCCATTATAAATATATATTATTTACCAATATTTTACAGTTAGATAATACCTTAGGTTTAGAGAACTTATTGCGAAAGCTATATGTAAAAAATACTAAATAGTGGCTGTGGAACCTCAAGTTTAGGTGGAAGCCATCCAAATTTTTTTCTGGGGAGTGGAGCCAGAGCCAAAATTTTTTTGTGAAGGTGAGATGGAGTAGAATTTTTTGCGTGGGTGAACCCGAGCCGGAGCAGACAAAAAAAGGGGCGGCTCCGTCTCCGGTAATCACAAATATCTTTAACTTACAACAAAGAAAATTCAAGCATGGGATTTGACTGCAGGAAAGTTTTAAGCAGAATTAAAGCATCTAATTAATGCTTTTGAAAAATAGAGATTTTAGCAAATGATTAAATATTCAACAATCAACAATTTTTTATTCTTTGTTCTTTTATACAAAGTTTCTAAGCTTAAGGTTATAATTATATAATTTATGAATTGTCACACCAAATTTCATACAAATGTTTTGTTGTACAGTAAACAAAATTGATGAAATAATATAACATTGGTACCCAACATCGAAAGCCTAAGCAAGTTATATAATATATATATATATATATATATATATATATATATATATATATATATATATATATATAATATATATATATATATTATATATATTATATTATATATATATATATAATTTTTCAAATTATTTTGAAATATTTCCCCCAAACGTGAAGAACCTACTAGGGGAAGTAACTATGCCGTTATCCGGCCCCGCGATACCGGAATAGTCAAAAAACTTTGGCCGGATAGGCGGATTACCGGATAGTTGCCGGATATCCGGCCCATCCCTATATTATTACTATTATATATATATAAAATATATATATATATATATAATATATTATTATATGATATATATATATAATATTATATATATATATATAATATATTATAAAGTAATATAGACAAGGGGGTCAGGGGTTCAACCCCCCGAAATATTCAGTGATCAAAATTTATTCCTTAGTCTCTTATATATATAATAATAATAACAACGCCTCGTTGTTGTAGGAGGTTGACTCGCCGGACTCTCATGCAAGAGTCGCCGCTGGTTCAAATCCTCCGCATAGCAGTTGGAGTTTTATTTCCTGGGGCAAGAATTAAAACTCGACTTCGAACACGTGTGGCGCTGGTTTGGCATAGCCGGCCTTAAAGTTGATTCCTGTAGTCCTCCGTTGTTACCTCTGAAAAGGGGGATAAAGCATGTTAAAAGAAGTTTTAATAATAATAATAATAATAATAATAATAATAATAATAATAATGATAGTTAATCAATGAAAATGAAATGTATTTATTAATGGAAATTGAGAAGACATGTTTTGTAGTCGTCCGTAACGATTTCTTAGGTCATGTGGCTGTTCCTCATATATGTATAAAATATTTAGGCCATGGGACTTTTAAATGTAAGGTTTCCAAGTTTGCAGATGATAACAAATTGGCTACCTCAGTAATTCAGGCCGAGACAGTGCATATCGGGGGTGGAAAAATTCTCGTTCTCCTCACGTCGCTAATTTTTCATTTCAGCTTAGAAATCATTGCAGGGATTACTCTTCGACGAGCAAGTTGGGCTTCATCAAAAAAAAGTGCGTAACCTCCTTGGTTCTCCTACTGACAAATCTTTGTCCTTCTTTGCAAAAAACATCTCTAGCAACTTCTGTAAATACTGCCTTCCTCCTCTTATTCGATCTGATGATTCTTTCGTTGCTAATTCTCCAACTGAAAAGGCCAATCTCTTTGGGCTCCTATTTTCCTAACTCAACCCTGAACGATTTGGCATTCCTCTTCCTACTCCTCCTCTCAGGTGTCCTAAGACTTTTGCCTGTGATTACAATTTGATCGGGGTGCATGGGCCCCTGAAATCTATGAATATTAAGGCGGGTGGCCCGGATGGCATTCCTCTTCGAGTTTTCAGGAAGTGTGCTTCCGTTACTAATCCCCGCCCTCGTTCAGCTATACTCTTCTAATGCCCCAATACTAGCACTTCCCTCAGTGTTGGAAGCTGCACATGTCCAACTGATTCCGAAAAAAGGAAGCCGCCCTGTAATTATGCAACAAATTGGATTCATTAATAATTTGTTTATAAAAATTTTTAAATATAATTGATGTGAATACTTCGTAATAATTACGAAAATATGGCGCAAAATGCCATAATTGTAAAGTTGTAACGGTTGGCAAATTGCCCCTCAAAAAGTGGCTCATGTCAATGTTTTTGTAGCTATTTTTTCTAGCCCGCCAATTGAGAGAGATATAAACAAACAATCTTAGCGCACGACGCTTTATAAATTTTGTAAATAAATTAATAACTAAATAAAAACTAAAACGAAGTTATCTTTCAATTAATACAAGTGACATAAAATAAGAAGAAAATAATATAAAAATAAAGTTTAAAGGAAAGAAAATCTATACTTTTCGTTGGAAGGCTTAGACCCCAGACTAGTCCTTCCACGTTGGTGATCATTAATAATTTGTTTATAAAATAATTTTGTATATTTGATGTGAATACTTCGTAATAATTACGGAAAATATGGCGCAAAATGCCATAATTGTAAAGTTGTAACGGTTGGCAAATTGCCCCTCAAAAAGTGGCTCATGTCAATGTTTTTGTAGCTATTTTTTCTAGCCCGCCAATTGAGAGAGATATAAACAAACAATCTTAGCGCACAACGCTTTATAAATTTTGTAAATAAATTAATAACTAAATAAAAACTAAAACGAAGTTATCTTTCAATTAATACAAGTGACATAAAATAGAAGAAAATAATTATAAAAATAAGTTAAAGGAAAGAAAATCCATATACTTTTCGTTGGAAGGCTTAGACCCCAGACTAGTCCTTCCATATATATAAGGGCCTTATTCGCCCTTGTATGGAGTACTGTTCTCACATTCGGGGGGGCTCTGTCTCCACCCTTCAATTGGATAGGGTTGAGTCTAAAGCTAAGAGACTAATAAACTGTCCCCTACTTTCAAACTCTCTCGACCCTATTTCTCTGCGACGTAACGTTGGCGCTCTATCTCTTTTCTATAGGTACTACAGCTGCAGATGCTCGGGGGAGTTGACCTCCCGCATTCCACCACTCTGGCATCGCCCTTGTAAAAGTATCTGCTAGGTCAAAGCCTAAATTTTTTAATTCTGATAGGTTTAATATAATAATTAATATTATTATTATTTTTATTATTATGATTATTATTATTATTATATATTATTATTTCTGCAATCTTTATATTTGTGAAAAATTTATGAAAAATTATTACTATTCCTACATATTTTGAAGACGGTTAACGTTAACGATTAACGTTAACTTCCGTTACATTCTTTACCGATAAACGCTTTAATGGTCACCGTTAATTTTTTTTTTTAAACAATAAAGGATTAACGGTGTTAACTTTCTCATTAACGGTGCTCACCTTTGTATATATATAGCTATATATTGTTATTACCTTATAACTTGACGAGAGATAAGAATCCCCTCTTCTAAACCAGGGACCCTTCAACTTCTCAAGAAGGCTCTCGCACTCGTCTAAGTTATCTGGAGCACTATGACGAGTGGTTTTCTTTTAACTTCAGAGTGCCTTTCTTGCAGTGGAAGACTAGTGTTTTTCTTTCTTTTCTCTTTTATTTTAATTTAACTTCTTCTTTCCTTTGCAATTATGATGCCTGTTGGTAATGGACTGATTAGATTAAATGAAACCACAGTGGGGCTATATCCACTTTTACTGATATAGTTACTCACCAATTCCTCTTGAACCTTTAATTACTTTACTTTACCAATTCTCCAACGCTGTCTTTTAAAAACAAAAAAAATCTTTAAAAATGTGGATTAATAAAATATATATGAAACTTTTAATTTATTAGAAAAAAATCTATAGTTATGTAATTTTACTTTTAAATAGTATCACTCGTTTATGTACAAAATTTCTTTAGTAAATTCTTAACGGATATATCAATATATGTATATGTATATATGAATATATTTTTCTTTTTAAAAAAAATGAATTAATATGCGTTCTGAGATAATGTCGCTAATTATATGAAAAATATTATCCCGGTATTTACATATATTTCTTACTTATTTAGCACGAAAATTATATAGCTAATACATATACGAGTATATATACTCATATATATATATATGGAATGAAACAAAATAAGATAAAGTATAAAATAATATTGATAAAAAAGGATAAAATAATATAATGATAAAATAAAGAATATGAGAATAAAATAGTCTCTAAATAATTGGTAACGCTTTCCTTACAGTAAATAACAACGATTATATAATAATTTGTACATACTGTTAATATTGCTGATAAAATTTACGAATGTGGTCTATTGGCGGAAGGCCAAGTTAATATGATACAATAGAGCACAAGAGTATAAAAAAATGAGTAAAAATCTGTAAACTAGTTTATACCTTTGGTGAAGCCATTACTCTAGTACCGCCTGGTTTTATCAAGGTGTTATAAAAGTTGTTAGGTAAATCTCCACAGTGGTACAAAATTGAAATAAACAACTCAGCGCGACGATCTTCTTTAGTTTCGGATGTGGCTCTCAGAATCTGATTGGCTCTCCAAATCGGAACCTGAAGCAGAAACAGAAATTAGCATCACAACTCCCCATGCGTACACAGTTCTTTACCAAAATCCCTATCTACTTCTTTATCACATTATAAAACCACCACTTCTTTATTCAGTTGCTTCTCTATATTATAAGAATGTAGCTACCTAGTTTAAATTAATCAATTGATAAAAATATAATTTGCAAATTACCCTTTTATAAGGGTGGAACGGCTTGTCGTTCTTCAATATCCTTTTTAGATGTTTTTAGCTGTTCTTTTATCTTTGTCGAGGTCAAAAGATGTTGAATACCCTCGAAACAAGTCGCAAAATATGTGAAGAACTTTTCATATTTTAATTCTCAAAAAACTTTTTGGAAGGATCACCTCCTTCAGATGATAAAATCAATAATCTAGTTCTGTGGGAAGGAGAGAAATAAGAAGGATGATTAAATCCGTCTCATTCCTCCCCACCCGTCAATCCTTGTATTGACGTCATAAGGCAAATTTGTCACATCAAAACAAAACAAAAATATACTCTTTTTTTTTTCTTATTTTCCTCTTTTGGAATCCCTTTATCTTGGGGTGCCTTATAATTTCACCAAAAAATTCTTTCTTTTTCTACTCCTTTCTTGAAGATTGTAGGAATCAAAAACAAAACTATTCTTTAAAAAAATTCAAAAATAAATAACTTTCATAAAAAAATCATTATTATATTCCCTCACTCACCGTCGGAAGCGTACAAAAATTCATGCCATGTCGCTATCCTCTGGTAGTCCGAGACAGAGGACTAAGAAGATTGTTTGGGTGTGAACGAGTGGAAAAGTCGTTGGCACGGAGGAGAGAGTCGTGTATGATACAATGGAGATAAGACTGGTCTGTCGAACACGCTGTTTGATCTCCTCCAAAGTCATATCCTGTCCAAAGGCCATCAGATACCCCTGCATACTTTGGACGAACCTCTGGAACATTCGGTCCCAATCAGGTTGTGATGACAACCCTTCCACCGTGGGGACATTACTTTGGACCGGTAACTCTGCTGATGTACCTGGTACTGGCTCCTGCCTCTGATACGGAACGGATCTCTCTCTCCTCCGAACTGATCTACTACCCCTTGGTGTTATTGTCGGGGTGCCATCCACCATGCTAGAATCTACGTCCCCGAATGTTATGGGGGAATAGTTGCGAGTTCGGCGTTCGGACTCCACCGTGGTTTCCTCTCGCCGAACATCAGGATTGGATGGTGGATTCACTGATGCACGCAAAGGACTCCCCAAAGACTGAGCCCCCAATACTGCTGGTTGTTCAGTCGTCTCAGCACCCCCAACTACACTCACTACAACCAATTCTTCTTCTACCTCTTCCACTTCTTCTACTCCTACTCCTACTACTTCCTCTACTTCTACCGAAACACTGACTACTTCTTCTACCTCTTCTACTTCTACCGGGGCGCTGACTCTCTGCAACCCTCGAGTGTTTATTCTAGAGGCCAACGCTGGTCTGATGGGAGCCCGATTTTGTGAGCCGTCCCTGAACACCCCTGCCCCTCTCAATTTCCTAAAATATTGTCTACAGAGGGTCTCGGACGGATGCAACCCGTCCCGAAGGAAACCCTGATCTCCCAGGGTATATACTTCGGAATTTAAAAATTTTCTGATGTTCATCTGATCATCACCCAAGTCAGAGGCAGCATATATGACTGGATAAGAGGCCTTATTGTACCACTGAATCTCAGTCTTCCTCAACATTCTTATTTCCAAATGCATCCTCCTTGCCTGCATATGCAAAATTCGTTCAGCGAACTCCGGCGCTTGTTGGTAATAATCCTGGATTCTCTGGGGATAGTCCCTCACCCATATTTGGTTGTATTGTACGAGATCCAGAAAAGGGGGAATGGCCAGTATTACTCTCATACCTGGGTTTATCTGCGTGCACCTTTCTGAGAATTTTGAAAATCTCCTAGCAAAATCTTCGATGGTAAATTGCAGATTGGCTGTATTAACCCAATAAAATCCAGGTTGCGCGGAAGGGTTCGAATCGGGCAACCTGATTCGTTGATAAGCCTCCGTTATTATTATAAACACCAGCATATGGGTGTATTGAGTATTCAAAATAACATTTATGTGCCTACTCAGATGTTCAAGATTTGCTCCCGGGGATGACTTAAATCTAATGGTAACCCTTGGCAATAACTTGTCGAGGATTGAAAAGTTTTTGACAAAGTATGACTTGACCAAGATCTGAAAAAAAAAACAAAATTAATATATTATACTCAATTTACATATTTTATTTTTTTATTTTATTTTATTTTAAATTTTCCTTTACTTATTATTAGTGTTTCCAAAAAGAACTTTCAAAAAATTTTTTCGCTATATATATATATATATATATATATATATATATATATATATATATTTTATAGTATATATATATATATATATTTATATATATTTATTTATATATATATATAATATGTATATTATAATATATATATATAATATATATATATATATATATATATATTATATATATATATATATATATATATAATATATATAAATATTAGTAATATATATATATATATATATAATATAATATACATATATATATATATATATAGTATATATATATGTTATTTATAGTAATTTATTTAAATTTTATGAAATTAAATTATTTTACATTTTAACAATTTAATTACTGTTTTTCTCGACTACCAACTTTTCGTTTTCCACTTTTTTCCTTTTGTCATATCAATCTCAATAATTCATTTCAGCCGACGTTCTATCAAGTAAGGGAACACAATTGGCAACTCCTGACAAGTTCCTCGTGATCTCGTATACGGTCGATTTTCCTTTATGGGATCTCTCACCTGATTCTCTTCAACTTCAAACCCCTCAAAAGATAATTCACTTCCAGGAATTTGTTCTGCTTCTGCAATCGGCAAGCCGATCACAGGCGTCAAATAGACTTGCACACGGTTTTCAAACGTCTTATCTGTGGGAAGAGAATCCCTTAAACCCACAGGGGGAGCTTGTGTTGACTCCCAGCGCCAGTACGCTTCCTCTATCAAGTCCTCCGAGGAGTCCCACAACAAATATTCATTAAGCTCTTCCTCCTCTTTTGTTTTCTTTGTACTCCCCAATTCTTCATAAATCTCCTCCACGTCCAGATAAAGTGATTTTTTCCAATGATTTGTCCCCACACACTCTTATACTTAAATTCATCTTTTCCTGTTCTTTTACTAGTCTTTCAAATTTCTCTTTAATCCCTTTCAATATTTCCTCATTTATGGTAAAACCCTCAAACAAAGAGTCATCATCGTCATCATCATCTTCATCTTCCTTATCATCATCCATTACAACTTCCAGCAAGGGCACTTCCACCTCCCCACCAGTCACAACCTCATCTATTACTCTCCTGTCAATCTCTTCTCTTTCCTCATTCATGGCATACCTCTGAAACACAGGATCGTTCAACAAATAATCAGGAGGCATTTTCCATAACCTCAACTGTTTATGATGTGCTTTATACTGTTTTCTGTCCCCTGTGGATTTTATTACATAAGTAACCCAATTGTCATTTACCTGTATTATCTCATAATGGCCTCTATATCTAGGATGGAATTTATTCTGCGTTAAATTGCCAGGTAAATGAGCTTTCAATCCCACCATTTGGTTCATTTCATAAGAGACGAACTTATTATGACTATCCTTCTAACACTCCTCCTCAGTGGGCAAAGGCAATCCAGTGTGCAATTCATGCGCTCTTTTTAATATGTTTTCACAGGGCGTGATATGTGTTTCTGAATGAGTGGTATGATTGTACACCAGCAATACTTGCAATAACTCCTCATCCCATTTGTTTGGCTTTTTGATAGACATCCTCAAATACTGACTGAGGGTGCGGTTTACTCGCTCCACAGCTCCGTTAGACAATGGTGTATATGGCGTGGTTAACACGTGTTTAATTTGTTGAATCTTAAGGAATTCCTCAAATTCTGGCCCTATGAACTCTTCCATTATCGGTTAACAGGCGCTCTGGTAGCTTTGGAAGGAATGGCAATATGCGATGTACTGCTTTCGTTACATTTATACACTGCTTATTTCTTATGGGAATAGCAGCTACCCATTTCGTAAAATGATCTACCATTACAAGGGCGTAATTATTTCCTTGAGTGGGAACAATGGAAGACGATTAAATCATTGCTTATCCAAATCAAATGGTTTCTGGAGGTTACTAATTTTAGTGTAGGGTGGAACAATACCAGTATGTTTTAGACACGATCTTAACGCCTGCATTTGATAACACGTTGTTAGTGATATCAGAACATACAACTGTAATTTTTGATGACATACTACAGCTTATGGCTAATGAGTGTAAATTAGTTTTCTCCATGTGAGCAAACACCAGTGTGTTTTAAAATAGCTCCCCCCTGTTAAATACTGTTGCGGAACTATTAGAGCAAATTCCCCAGTAGCAAATTCCCTATATAAACGATCGTTTCCCAAATAAATATACCTACTTGCGCAAAAGGTTTTAAAGGTCCATTAAATGGCAAATTCCTAACTATGGCCCTTTTCAGCCGCCTCAACATTGTATCTGAATTTTGCAGCATTAGAATGTTATCATGATCAATCTCTAAAGGATCCACTATATCCTCTGAGTCCATTACGATATGGTGTATCCGGGGATCCCGGATTTCTTTTTCCCCCCTCCCCACCGGTGTCTTGGGGATTGTTTGATTTTTCTTTGACGACCGTCGTTGAAACACTAGGGGAAGCACTTGCCTCCTCCATGGACTCATCTAACAGCATCCACTCCCGGAATTCTATTGACGATATTAAATTAGCGCTAGTTGTCTCTTTCTCAATGCCCGCCAGAATCCTTATTGGTACGAGGGGTACTAAGAGATTATAGTGAACACCACAACACAACAGACGACAAATATCTTTCTCTGATTCCTTCCCAAACTTCAATGGTTGAGTATCTCCATAGTACACAAAGACTTGCAGATGGTGTAACTTGGTAAATGCTTGTATCGCTTGAATGAGAGGAAATTGTCCAGCTTGTTTCATTAATTGTAACCTCTTTGTTATTTGCCTATTATCCTTCCCGGTAGGTAATCCATATATTGATTGATTGTCGATCATCTCCTGGACAATCTCCTGTCTTAACTTTAAATGATGGTCCAAGGACCCATACAACCCCATAGACAAGTCCTGGAAAAGCGAATCACCCCCACCAGGAATCTTTACTTCAGAAAATCCTCCAGGGATGGTATTTGCAGGAATTTCTTCGGACTCCATCAAGGCTCCCCCCATTGGTGATCGGGACAACGCGTCAGCTACTTTATTTTCCTTCCCTGGGATGTATCTCAACTCATAATCGATGTCGTTTATTTCTTCCAAAGTGCGAGCTACCCGAGCATTCACCAATGGCATTCTATGTAGAAATAGTAATGGTTGATGGTCGGTGAAAATAACCACCCTGATTCCATAAAGAATAAGGTTTCAAAGCTCTCAACAGGCCACATCGTAATGGCGGTACCGTCTTTCTTCAGTTGTAACTATACGCGCTGTTCTGCTTTACTTAAATGGTATGTGAGATATGAAGCTATAGGACGTTGTAGTAGTGCAGGTTTAACCTTCAAAATGGCCCTTATAATTCAACTGCACCACCAAAAGAAAACTTCTGGTGAGAGAATGTAAAAATCTAAAGACAATTTAATTTGATGATCGTATAGTGTATATTTTATTTATTCCTGCTAAAACAATATATTTTCCGTGTGTTTAACAAAACCTTACATGTCGATGCTTTTTTATGATTTTAACTTTGTGGAAAAGGATCATAAACTCAAAATTTTTTGTCAGTAGTAATAATTTTTTTGTTTTGGATTTAAGTGCAAATAAGCTTTTCATATTAGAACGATTTTCAATGCAGTTTTTTTTAGCTTTTTACTGTATTTTTATTAATAAACTCTTTTGTTTGTCTATTTTTTTCTTGTGTTTAGAATCTTTTATTTACAAGATTTATTTCAACTAAGATTAAATTAGTGTTATTAGCTTATTAAAGCATTGAATAGATGAGTTAATTTCGAAATATAAGTATTAATAAAATCATCTCCGAAAGTCAATTCTATTTACAGAATCATCGCTATATTGTTAATAAATAATTGGGAAATCTGAAGACCGTTTTTTTGAAAAATCGAAAGCTTTAATTTTATAAAAGAAAACTAATTATCTATTTTTTCCTATAATTCGTTTTCATTTTACAATATGTATCTAATCAACAACGAAATAGTATACAATATCACTAACTATCATTTCGACATAACCAGGTGAGAAGTGACGATCTATACCGGAATCACATCGTTTGCAATGAGATCTTCCATGGAGACTTCGCCAACTTCACCAGACTTCAGAACCGTTAGTTGTCAATATAGCAATTTCGTCGGTGTTGATGTTATGTCAATGTTCTGTAACCAAAATAATACCCAATCTCAAATCAAGCCCCTTGGAATTTCAAGACCTGGAGCTAGTGTTGAAGCTGACAAAAAAAAAAAAAAAAAAAAGAAAACCTAATGTAAATTTTTAGCTAACTCAAATGGTTATCTTTAAGCACTTTCTCAATCCCAAGTTCAGAAAAAATGTAACGATCGAATATCTCGAAATAAAAAATCCAAAATTCCAATTATTACCCAAGGCAACAAAATGTTTCCAATCTATTTCCACCCAAAAACCAAATTTAATTGTAAATTAAAAATTTAATCAAAATCAAAATGCTTTACTAAATATTGCAACTAAAAACTGAATTTAAATTTATTCTCAAATTATCAAGATGCTGCTATTGAATTTGCAAACCATTTCCTCAAATTGTCAAGATGCTGTTTAAATTATGCTCAACATTTTCAAAAATTCAAACAATGCCTACATTGCATGCATAAATATTAAAAAAGTTAAATTTAATTTTAAAAATTATCAAAACCTTAAAATGTTCACCAAATATTTTCACTGAAAAACTAAATTTAAATTTATTCTCAAGATTATCAAAACTGATTCATAAATGTATATAAAATATTCCCACTGAAAAACTAAAGTTAAATTTATTTTAAAAATTATCAAAACTTCTAAATGTTTACGAAATATTTCCACTGAAAAACCAAAGTTAAATTTATTCTCAAAATTATCAAAACTTCAAACTGTTTACGAAATATTTCCAATGAAAAACCAAAGTTAAATTTATTTTAAAATTTATCAAAACTTCAAACTGTTTACGAAATATTTCCACTGAAAAACCAAAGTTAAATTTATTCTCAAAATTATCAAAACTTCAAACTGTTTACGAAATATTTCCAATGAAAAACCAAAGTTAAATTTATTTTTAAAATCATCAAAACCCTAAAATGTTCACTAAATATTTTCACTGAAAACCAAAGTTAAATTTATTTTAAAAATTATCAAAACATTGAAACTTTTCAAATAAAAACTAAAGTTTCAAAATTACTCTAAAAATTGTCAAAATGCCAGAACAATGCAAATGAAAAGCTAAAGTTTCAAAATTGTTACTAAAATTACCAAAATGTTGAAATGCTTCCACTGAAAACTAAGTTTCAAATTTGTTACTAAAATTACCAAAATGTTGAAATGCTTCCACTGAAAACTAAGTTTCAAATCTGTTACTAAAATTATTAAAATATTGAAACCTTTAAATAAAATTAAAGTTTCCAAATTATTCGTAAAATAATCAAAATGCTGGAACAATTCAGGTGAAACTAAAGTTCCAAAAGTGTTACTAAAATTCTCAAATTATCGAAACTCCTAAAAGAAAAGTTCTCAAATTATCAAAATGCTTGATAAGTCAAGTCAGATGAAAATTAAAGTTCCAAAAGTGTTACTAAAATTATCAAAATATCGAAACTCCTAAAATAAAATCAAAGTTCTCAAATTGTCAAAATGCTTGAATAAGTCAGATGAAAATTAAAGTTCCAAAGTGTTACTAAAATTATCAAAATATCGAAACTCCTAAAATAAAATTAAAGTTTCCAAATCATTCTTAAAATTGTCAAAATGCTAGAACAATTCAACTGAAAACCTAAAACTTCAAAAATCATGATGTTAACAAGTTACTAACTATTTCACACAAAATCCTACTTCAAAATATTGTAGTTAACCTTGCACATCAACAGTTAAGTTTCAAACTAGAATGTTAACCCTCTAATAATAAATCTGTTTCTCAAAAATATAAACTTCAACCCTATAATAATAAATCTGAGTTTCGAAAATATAAACCTCAATTCCACAACAATAAAGCTGAGTTTCAAAATATAAACTTCAACCCCACAATAGTAAATCTGAGTTTCAAAGATATAAGCTTTAACCCTACAATAATAAATCTGAGTTTCAAAAATATAACTTCAACTCTGTAATAATAAATCTGAGTTTCAAAAATATAACTTCAACTTTATAATAATAAATCTGAGTTTCAAAAATATAACTTCAACTTTATAATAATAAATCTGAGTTTCGAAAATATAAACCTTAACTTTGTAATAATAAATCTGAGTTTCGAAAATATAAACTTTAACTTTGTAATAATAAATCTGAGTTTCGAAAATATAAACTTTAACTTTGTAATAATAAATCTGAGTTGCGGAAATATAACTTTAACTTTGCAATAATAAATCTGAGTTTCAAAACTATAACTTTAACTCTATAATAATAAATCTGAGTTTCAAACATATAACCTTTAACTTTGTAATAATAAATCTGAGTTTCAAAAATATATCGCTATTTCCTTAAAACTGAACTAAGTCTTAAAATACAGCATGTCTCTTTGCCCAAGTTAAAGCCTTTGCTTACAACAGTCCCAATTGATTCTCTCGTTGCGTTTCTAGTTATGGCTTACTATCAATTATATGATATACAATAACAATATATTACCTTAATAAATTTCCACAAGTCGATAGTCAAAATCAGTGAGTCAAAATCAGTAATTTTCCTAAGTTTTTTAACACTTTAATTAAAAAATACAAATACAATCTATCTGTATATGAAACCTCTCAGGTCAGGATCAAAAAAAGGAATGACTAAAATTTGCGTGTTCCACTCCATTCCAACTTGGTTTTGATGACGTCATTACCAAGTTTCCAGATGTTCCAAACTCAACACTTTACTCCTAATCATTATGTTTTGGTACCAAGATTTTTCTTTTACTAATCGGAGAGTTTGCTTGTTTTATTGATAATCAACAGAATTTTAAACATGGTTATGGTTTACGTTTTACTATTATTCTATCCTAAACTGTTTTTATACCCAAACAATCTCATATTATACATCTTATTTATCTTATGGTGTTCAGCGTCATATTATGGTAACTTGGGATATAAGTAGTGGTCAAGTAAAACACCTTTTTGTAACCTACACGAAGGTCAAGTAATGGTCACTTGAAATCCAATAATTTGACTGACAATCTAAAAATGCAAATATATGGACTCATGATCTAATGTTTACGGAAGATTAAATTACGCAGACAAAACTTTTTAAACACTGCACATACTTACAATAACTTTTTATCTTTTACTTTTAAATCTATTATAAATAATTTCTTAAAGGACTTTCATTCTTTCATATTCGAATTCCCTATATATAAGACTTTTTAACCTGAACTGCAATTAATGAATCCTACAATGATATATTTGCTCTCAATTATGAATAGTGATCTATACTAGGCCCTATCATATAATAATAATAATAATAATATAATAAAAAAATAATAATAATTATAATAATAATAATAATAATAATAATGATAATGATAATAATAATAATAATAATAATAATAATAATAATAATAATAATAATAATAATAAACAAAATAGGTTATAGTACCAATACTTTTTTATGGCAAAACTTGCACAACTTACCTAAATTAGGTCCACTTTTGGCATGTTACCTGTAGGCCCTACGACACCTCCCCTCTGAAGCTCAACGTTGGTTTCTTTAGGCGCAACGTATTGCAAGATGGTCTGCCTCCTCCTCGGAGTCTTGTTCTAATATCTCAGTGGGCTCAATTTTTATCTCATCATATGTCAAGATCCTCTTTACTATACGTAACTCTGTTCCTTTCTGCGTCTCTATTTTATGAATGTTAAATTGTTCCATGTTTTCAGGTTCTTTCAGAAAATTCTTCTCTTCCCATCCACTCCTTATTTCCTTCCATGTTCTTCTATCTAATCTCCTTTGTATCTCTTCTTCTATGTTTTGAATTTCAATTTCATTCAGGTCATCATCTTCATTTACAGGAATGTCCAAAGCCCATAATGTCATTTCTCTATGATTTTCCTCCCATTGATACCCTCGCTTATTATACCTCTTAAATTGTCTAATGCTAGCTTTAAATAAGCGCCAGAAGTGTTTCACGGTTTTCCTCTTCATATGGAGTCCATCGGTGGTCTGACCTGGGTACGGCTCCTGAGCTTCTCTAGGTGGATGTTGTGCCCTGCGATTCTTATTTTTCCTACAGGCCGCCCAAGTATATTGCCCCATCCTCGCCAAGGCAAGGGGTTTAGGGCAAATATACTCCTTCCAACTATCATAAAAGTCATTCGTCAGTCCTACAAACTCTCGAAGATAATGTTGACTAGTTCTTCGTGTGTATTGTATAGGTACAGATGGTCGAGTTAAAGGTGTTCTCAATCGTCTACAGTTATACCGGTCAAAATCAGGGACAAATGGCACAGTGAAAATAACCTTACAGAAGGGGTAGTTTATCTCCCATTTATTCAGTTGTCTTCCTATTGTTACTACCAATTTTTCTGTTTCCAGTTCCGTGTTAGGAACCATAATTTTGGTGTTACTATTCCGAAAAGTTCTTAATGCAGTTAAGTCACACTGTAAGCCAAGAACAATTACGAGTTGGATCAGATCTTCCTCTTTCTCCAAGTTCCGCTCCAAAATGGCGTCTGTTAACTTCAAGATTTCCATTGTTTTTAATCCGTTTACAAAATAATACTGTGTATCTTTATATGGGTTGTACTCCACAAACTATGCAAGAGCTTTTACTCGGCTATCACCAACGATAACCAATTTCTCTTGATAGGTCTCCTTGCGTCTTGGTCTTTCTTCTTGTCGGGGTCTAAATCTAGGTTCAGTGGTCGGTTGTTCTCTACGGGAGCTTCCCGCAATTTCCTCGTGTCTACTATTCATCATCTGAAACAAACAAACAAACAAGAATTAATTTATTTTCTTTATTGCATAAGCAATAGTTATAAGATATTGGTCGCCACTGCAAACCATATTCCAAGTAGTTATTTCCTTTTTTAGCCTCAGCTATAATAATATGTTATTCAAATTAGCCTCAGCTATAATAATATGTTATTCAAGTTAGCCTCAGCTATAGTAATATGTTATTCAAATTAGCCTCAGCTATAGTAATATGTTATTCACAACCACAAAAACCTATACCACCCTTCTATAGTTATAATTTTCATATTTTATACAAAAAATTTTATTTTAATTAATTTTTTTTTAATCCCTATCTAATTCTTCTCTAATCCAAGATTCTATATTTACAGTATCATAATATATTGTATTATTCGAATGATACATTTCTTCGGATCCTTCCTCAAAATTTAATCTGTGCCTCCATGCTTCCTCCACTTGTATTCCTACATCAATTTTTTCCTTTTTCCGCTCTCCTGTCCCTATGGGAATACTAAATCTTTCAAGTTTCTTCCAGTTTAAGTCAAAAGTATTTCGTGTCTCCTTTGGTTCGAAACCCTCAAAATCATGTTCCTCCACTCGCGTTTCTAATGGTTCAAAACCTTCAAAATCGTTTTCTTCAGTTTCCTTAATTATTTCTTGCTCTATAAGTTTCGTTCTTAATTCTTCTGGACCCTGATGGAATTTTTTCAAATGGGTTTGATGCACCCTATACAACAATGTACTGCGATATTGATGTTGTATATCATACAGGACACCATTGTTATATACTCTAATTATCTGATATGGACCATGAAACTTCTTAGCTAATTTGTTCTCCACAGCATGTCCTTTATAAATGTTTTTCTTTAACACTAGTTCTCCCATTTTAAAGGGTTCATATTTCGGGTCCCTGTCTTTCCATACTTTCTCCCTTGGTTCTTGTTTTTTGATATTATCCAAAAATAAACTGGCTGGTGTTTGACGTAATTCTTTATGATAACTATGATTATATACCGCGACTATATCTCCCAACTGCTCATCCCATGTTTTCACATCATCCAACATGCGTAACATATTTAATATAGTACGATTCACTCGCTCGACAACTCCGTTAGTAGCTGGGGTGTTAGCGGCTGATAACCGATGACTTATCTGTTTATCTTGCAAAAACTTATCCAATATTTGATTTCTGAATTCGGATCCGTTGTCAGTTTGTATTTCCCTGGGATTCTTTAGGAATGTTGGTAGTATAGTTTTAAAACTATGCAAAACAGTTTCCGCCTTCTTATTGGGAATAGCCACAGCCACTAACCACTTCGTATATACATCGATACCCACTAACATGTACTTATTCCCCTTAATGGTTGTTGGTAATTCCATTAAGTCAAACGCCACTATTTCAAACGGTCCTCTCGCTTGTATTTTCCATGTGGGTTCTTTACTTCGTCGTGCCGGAATCCCTTTGTTTTCCTGACATTTCAAGCAAACTCGTGTTACGGTATTACAAACTTGATACATCTTCGGGTGCCAACTCAATTGATTCATTTTTTGGATTAGTTTATCCCGACCCATATGGAAATACCTTTTATGTACCTCGATACATAAACTATTCAGATCGTTATAAGTTATCAAAGGTAGGATTTGTTCACCGTTCTTTCTTATTAATGCTCCTTCTTGAATCTCTATGTCCGATGTATACCTCTTAAATGGTCTCACAATAGGGTTCTGGTTTATCTTCTCTAATTTATCTTTTAAGGTCTTTTCTTGTTCTACTATTTCCAATAACTTCTTTAATTGCTTGTCTCCTTTTTGTTGCTGTTTAATCTGTTCTTTGAGTCTACTTTCATCACAAATATATTTCAATTCACTCAACAATTGAGGTAACTCCACCTGATCTAAATCCGGTTCCTCAATACTTGCATCTTCTTGTTCCTCTTCACTCTCACTTTCACTTTCTTCTGTGTACTCTACTTCTTCACGATATCCTATCCACTCCTCCTCTGCTTCTTCTTCTTCCCCTATAAGATTAAACAACACTATTTCTTTAGAATTACACCTATCTGGTGTAAAGTCAATCAGATCCGTTACCACATTGTCAGGCTCCCTAAAATCAATCAAGTCATCCACGACATCAGCTCCTCCTTCCACCGTTTGAACAATATTAACTTCTTTCTTTTCCGGAATCAACAGATTAAAATGTATTCCATGAATACAAATCAGCGGACAAACTGGTAGTTCTTTCCCATTATTTGCATTATATTGTATCTTCAGGTCCTTATTATGATAAACCCATATAGATATATCATACTCCTTAGCACAAGCTTCCACCACTTCGCCGGTCACCAAAGCTCCTACGTTGTTCATCCTTTTTAATTGTTGCTGTTGCTGTTTATTGTTGTTTAATCTATACTGTTGGAGGTTATTTTGTACCTGCTGTACTGATCGTTCTCTCACAATTTTGTGTGGTTCGTCTGTATTAAACAGATACAAAGCCACAGCTTTGAATAATGAATCACCTCCTCCTGAAATTTCCTTTACTTCATATCCCACCGGAATACAATCTTCTTCTTTTTCTGAGGCCTCTGCCATCGAATCTTCTTGTGGTCCACATCTCGACAAAAAGTCACTGATGTGATTAAACTTTCCTGGAATGTACCTGATTTCAAATTCGTACTCTGCTAAATCGGTGAGAGTTCTTGCAATACGAGAATTCACACCAGCCATATTATGCAGGTATGTTAATGGCTGGTGGTCCGACCAGATAACAAATTTCCGACATCTTAGGAAGACTCTATATGTTTTAATCCCCACCTTAACGCAGCCAATTCCTTTTCTAGTGTGCTATAATTAATCTGTGCTCCGCTAAAGCACATGGAAGCGTAAGCTATTACTTTTGAGATCCCTTCTTGTTTTTGCTTCAAACAAGCACTGGCACCTGTCCCTGATGCATCCACGAACAACTCCAACGGTTGATCACTCTCATAGTCCGGAAATGATAATATCGGAGCTTCTGTCAACGCCTTTTTCAACTGTTCAAAACTCTCCTGACATTCCAAGGACCACTTCAAACTTTTTCCGGATGTTAACTGGGAGAGTGGTTTCATTAATTTAGCGGCGTCAGGTATATGTCGCCTGTAATAATTGACACTTCCTAAGAAGCTCTGTAACTGTTTGATTGTCCTCGGTACCGCGGCTTGTTTTATGGCTGTTACATATTCCTCCACTGGTAATAAACCTTCTGTACTGACTTCCTGTCCTAAAAACCTGATCTGCTTTCTAAAGATGTTACATTTCTCAGGTTTTATTTTCAGCTTGTATTCTCTTAATTTGATCAAAACTCGGGTCAGATTACTTAGGTGTTCCTCGAAATTTCGTCCCAACACCAGGATATCATCTAAATATGCTATAACTTGTGTCCAATCGAAGTCCTGCAGCATCAGATTAACCAATCTCTGAAATGTCGCTGGAGAATTGCTGAGACCGAAGGGTAATCTGACGAACTCAAGGTGTTTGGTCGTCGTAGAAAAAGCTGTTAACGGCCTTGACGTTTCATCCATGGGAACATTATAATAGCCCTTGGTCATGTCTAGTAACGAGAAGTACTGTGCTCCTTTTAGACTATAGATATAGTCATTCACAATGGGTAAAGGAAAGCTATCTTTCACTGTCTTCTGATTTAAAGCCCTATAATCAATACACACGCGAATTTTACCATTCTTCTTAATGACAGGTACCACTGGACTACTCCAGGGACTTTTAGACTCTTGTACTATATTCTGTTCTTCCAGTACTCTTATTTCTTCATTGACCATTGCTTGTATTTTGGGGTTAAACCGCCTAACCTTTTGTTTTATTGGCGTTTCATCTATTAACTTAATCTTGTGTTTCACTT
Organism: Trachelipus rathkii; assembly: GCA_015478945.1. Taxonomy (NCBI): domain Eukaryota; kingdom Metazoa; phylum Arthropoda; class Malacostraca; order Isopoda; family Trachelipodidae; genus Trachelipus; species Trachelipus rathkii. The sequence goes on along the minus strand of JABUQX010097714.1, from coordinate 4,442 downwards.
TATCAGTGTATCCTACATCATTATCGTCCTTACTAATTACATCTTCAAAAGTTCTCAAGACCTCAACAACAAATTCCTTTTGCTCCCGACTTAAATCAGTTTCTCCTAATTGAAAGCGCTCACTCAAGGGTTTTTCTTCTAAGTTTACCACCTCATCGTTGGTTTGTTCACTGACTTGTTCTACTTCTAACAGCTCATTTCCTTTTTCACGGAGTTCTATGGCCTTGGCCATAACTAATCCTGATGGTAGTTGTATTGTTTCATCCCCCAAATTAAGCACATTAACAAAAGCTTGTGGCCCCTGATTGACAGTATTAGCCACTAATAACCCTAACTCATTTAATTCATTCCCTGCTCTTTCCGTTCTGTATAAGTATGGTTCTTTAACATTACTTGGCCAATCTAATTCTACTCTATGTACATGCCCAGGTTTAATAGCAGTCTTCTTTTTTAATCTTAGTTCTACATTATCTAGAGAAACTTTATTCTGACTCAATTCCCCCAAACATATTTCTTGACCTTGGATTTTACAATTAAGTTTATTTTCCTCTAAGTCAATACTCAAACAATGGGTCTTTACAAAATCTATTCCTAAAATCAGATCGTGTTTGGTCTTAGTACTAACTACAAATAACTCATTTTTCACTAGATAACCCCCCAATTTGAACGAAAAATATACCTCCCCATATGCTGGTTCGCAATCACCATGTACTCCTATTAATTGCAATCCTTTAGGACCATTTACCTTCAATTTATATTTTTCCACTATATCCAGAGACATAAGGTTGACCTCAGCTCCGGTATCAATCAAAGCTCGTAATTTTCCTTTGGACGTATCCAAAGATACGTATAGACGTTGGTCCAAACTTGCCACGGCAAGGTTTTTCTTTCCCACACCCTCGATACCTTGCTTACTCAAGGGTGTTACTTGTTTTCCGACGGTCTAATTGCACTCAGCATTCCTCTAAATTGTTCACAGTCTTTCATCAGATGATTCTGTCCACAAAACGGGCAATTTAGTGTGATTCCTACGGCTCCTTGACTACTACTAGCTGTTTCTACAATATTTGATCTATTACTCGTACCAGCGCCTTCATTTTGGGGTTTTCGATATCTGCATTCCTGTATTCGATGTCCTCTTTTGCCACAGCAAAAGCAACAGTTATTCTTCTTATAGCACTTTTCTTCGGTATGACCTTCTCTTTTACAAAAATTACACTGGACTGTTCGTTGTGTTTCCACTCTTGTTTCTGTAGACTGTACTTCTTTTCGCTTCTCTTCTATCACTTTTTTAGACTTACTAGGCCCCATTATTTCTTTACTTGGCTTTACTCCAAAACACTTTTCCACATTGTGGGCCAATTCAATAATCCGATTTGCACTCATGTCAGGCTCAGCCAAAGTGGAATACTTTACTTTTGCGGCAGCATCCTCACTCAAACTGTCCATAATCTTTAATGTCTTCATTTGTCCATAAAGTGCCTGCGCACTGTCCATTCCTGCTAACGTGGCTAACCGATCCAATCTCATTGAGTAATTTATAATAGATTCTTCTTTATTCCTATTAGTGGCCCAAAACCTTGTCAACAAGACATCTTTACTGGTGGCCAATTGTTTTATAATACTTCGAAGTTTCTCTTTCAATTGTGTGTACTTAATCCTTCCTCCATCTATATTCTTAAACGCCTCGAGAATATCACCTTCCAGGTATTTTTCCAAAACACGACTCCATGTATCTGGCACCTTTGAATAAGTGTAAGAACAGTATACTTCAAACTCGTGAAGGAACTCCTCAAAATCCCATCCTGAGTCCAACGAAAATTTTAACGGTGGTGGTACCAAAGTTCTTGTTACATGGGGGTTATACAATGTTTCATGCTCCGGTATAGGTGGCAATTGATTTACCTCTTCTGGTTCCTGAACAAAATTTGGAGGGCTTGGTTCCCTTACCTGTACTACTTGCTCCAATGTAAGGTTCACTTGTGTTTGATTCGCTGCATCTTCAACAGAATTTGCGTTTATTGGAGTGGATTATCTAAATCCACCCTCTGCTCCTCGTATTTCTACTTCTTCTGGTATTTGGTCTTCTTGTCTCTCTGGAATTGCACTCAAATTTTCTGGTCTCTCCATTTTTTCTTCTTTTCACTTTTTGAACTTACTTTCCTGAATTATTTTTTTCTCACTCCACTCACCAGGTTCTTTCTTACTTATTCTTCCGCAATAACCTCCTCAAATCCTGGTCACGGCACCAAGCTTTTCTTCTGTAGTAGTACAGGTTTAACCTTCAAAATGGCCCTTATAATTCAACTGCACCACCAAAAGAAAACTTCTGGTGAGAGAATGTAAAAATCTAAAGACAATTTAATTTGATGATCGTATAGTGTAATTTTTTATTCCTGCTAAACAAAGATTGCGTTGTGTTTACAAAACCAATGTCGATCTTATTTTATGTTTTAACTTTGAATAAATTCTTTTCGTCTTTTATTATTTTTATCAAATTACCTGTTTTAATCAATAAACTTTTTATTGTTTTTTTCTTTTTACCTATTTTTTATTAATAAACTCTTTTGTTGTCTATTATTTTTCTTGTATTTAGATCTTTTATTTCAGATTTATTTCAACTAGATTAATTAGAACTAGCGTCGGGCGGGGTGAAGCGGACCACTTTAGGTATAACTTCGTCTCCCGACTCTCCCCTAATGCACTTTTTGGAAATTTTTTTTTTTGTAAATCAACGGCCCTATAGTCGGGCATAAGCACAACAAAAAAACTAATAAATGTAAATTCTAAATAATAAGTTTTATTAAAGTTTGAATAAAGCCGTATCAGTCCCGACCGTGAGGTGGTGGAAGCGGACCAAACATTGAGGGTGACTCGACCATCCTGGTTTAAATTCAGTCTTTTACGTATAATTCAATTATTATATCTTAATTTTACTTATATAATAATTAGTTATCATATAAAATTCGTAATAAGTAATAAAATGTAATAATGAATACATAAAAATACGAAATAAATAAGGTGGTCCGATTCACCCCTCTCCGTCCGCTTCCCGCGGTCCCGTCCGCCGCGAGGCGGCCCAAATAAATTTTGACACGTTTTTTGAACTCGTTTTTTTAATTAAAATTTCAAATTTTTTTTTAAAAAATTTCACTTAAATATAAAGTAACTTTTATTACATTTAAATTAATTATCGTAATAAAAATGTCAATATATAATACGTAAAATAGCGAAAAACAATGGGTCGAGCATCCCTCCATACAATTTTTTACGGGCGGGGTGAATCGACAGTTATCGGCCACCGTTTTTTGCCACTAATACTGCTTGGTTCAAAAATTTACTTGGCCAGTTTAAAGCTAACATAGTCCATGGTGTATCCATGAAAAAAATAATTAAAATCGATCACAATTTTTTCATTTTATAACGAAGTTAAAAAAAAAACACATTTATCAAAGTGAAATCTTTAGTTGAAGTAAATCTCGTAACATGATTTTTTTCTTAACATTTTTTAAAACAAATCTACAAACTTTTAAAGAAGAAAATTGATCTAAATAACAACCATTGTAAGTACTACCCGCGTGGCTAATAAAATAGCGAAAAATTTTTTTTTTTTTTTTAATTATTTTTATTTTATTTAGAGTGGACCGAATCACCCTCCTAAAGGCGGGCCTGGTCACCCGCCCGACGCTATATATTTTTTATTCCTTTTTTACTTTTTCCTTCAAGCTTTTTATGGTAAATATCAACTCCGAAAGAATTTATTTACAAGTTCAATATATATTCATATAATAATATAGAATTTCAATGTGGAATAAAAAAATCATTTATTTACGGTAAAGGAGATATTTATCCGTGCAATATTCCTTTATTTACATAAAGCTCATCAACGACGAAAATTATATAGCAAATCACAAGTAATTCATCCGAATAACGGCGGAGCTTATCTGTAGTCAATACCCGAATCCTGTTGCAATTAGATCTTCCAAAAGTTACAAGCTCCAACTGGGCTCAAAATTTCAGTTGTTAATGAAAATTACGTCCAATTTAAAGTTATGTTTCCATTTCTGTAACCAAAATAATATCCAATCCAATCAAGCCCCTTGAATTTTCAAGACTGTGATTATATCCAGTGAACTGACCAAAAAAAAAAAAAAAAAAAAAAACTAATGTAAGTTCTACTCAAATTGCTATAAGCAATTCTCCACATATCAACCACGTAATAAATAATGTGGTGAAATATCTTCGAAATAAAATCCATTCTCAAATTATTCCAGAATGCAACAAAATGTTTCAAATTATTTCATCAAAACCGACAATTTAATTTTATTCTAAAAATTTATCAAAATTCAAAATATTTAAATAAATATTTCCTAATAAAGTTAAATTTATTCTCAAAATTATCAAACTTCTAAATGTTTACCGAAATATTTCCACTGAAAAAC
>JABUQX010097713.1:25000-27905 GCA_015478945.1 Trachelipus rathkii | reverse complement strand
TTATTTATTATTATTATTATTATTATTTAGTATACACTGGCCAACAAAAAAATTTTTTTTTGAAAATCAAGGAAATTTTATCGAATTTATAGTATATCGGTGTGCTGATTTCAGAAATGACATTAGTTTTCCAAAATTGGCTCTAGTTCTTGAGATACAGGGTGTTCCAGATTTACTCTTATACAAATATCTTTTTTAAGGCATATTTTACAGTAATATCGTTTTATTTCTTTTTAAGGGTTACCTTATATATACTTTTATTTTTCTATTTCAGAACACTTATAAGTTACTTCACGAAAGAGCCTCGTTTGGAATTAACCCAAATGTATTTCGCTACATCTGTGGTGAATATTGCCAGGAGAACCAAAGAAGAAAAATTACTAACTTTGTGAAGCAAGCATATCTGGCATACTTTGGAATGAAACTCGGAGACCAAGATAAGTCTGGGGCTCCCCATATGGTCTGTAAAACATCTACCTTTGTCAGTGGAAAAAAAAATGAAAAGAAAAGAAATTAAAATTTGGTGTGCCTATGGTATGGCGGGAGCCAAAGATCACCACAGTGACTGTTATTTTTGTTTGGTTAATGTGAAAGGTATTAATCGTTACAAGAAACGTAAATTTGAGTATCCGGATTTGGAATCAGCAAGGCGACCTAGTTCCACACTCCGACGGGGATGTCCCCCATCCTAGTGTTCACTTACACTCCCAGACCTAGCGTTGGTCTGATGAAGAAGATATCCAGGATTTGGTGTGCACACGTGCAGATAGTGGTAGTGAATATGAAGAAGTTACTTCTACACAGGGCAACAGCTCTCCCAGGAAAGAGATCCAATGATTTAGTATACGAGAGTTGTTTTCCCAAGCAAGATCTGGCCTTTTAGCATCTTAGACTAAAGTGAAAAGAAGGCTGTCTCAAGTTCCGAATGTATAAAAATTTTTTTTTTGCGGACAAGAGAGGTAGTATTCTTGTCCATATCATTGACGAAAGAGACCTAGTTATAATGTAGGAACATCCCTGGACTCCTAATCCAAATGGGTAACCTAAATACCGACCAGAAGATTGGCGATTGTTTATGGATAGTTCAACGAGAAGCTTGAAGTGTTTTATTGAACAATGGCAATAGTTATGCATCGATTCCAATAGGTCACTCAACAAAACTGAAAGAGGAATATGAAAATATAAGAATGATCTTGCAGAAGCTTAGATATAATGAACACCAGTGGTCTATATGCGTTGATTTGAAGATGTTCAACATCTTACTTGGGCGGCAAAGCGGATACACTAAGTACCCTTGTTTCATATGCTTGTGGGATAGTAGGGCTAAAAAAGACCACTGGGGAAAAAGTTGTATGGGCTGCTAGGGAAAATATGACTGTAGGTGCATCAAATATCATTAACGAACCACTGGTTGACAGGGGAAAAATTATTTTCCCACAACTCCACATCAAACTAGGACTGATGAAGCAATTTGTTAGGGCCCTAGACAAAGATGGTGAATGTTTCAAATATATTTGAAGATTTTTTCCAGGGTTGAGTATGGAGAAACTCAAAGCTGGAATCTTTAGCGGCCCTCAAATTCGCCAAATCACCAAGGATGACAATTTCATAAATTCCATGACTGATATTGAAGCATTTGCCTGGAAAAGTTTTGTCTTCGTTGTTCAGAACTTTTTGGGCAACCATAAAATCTGCCCTATTGTAAGAACTCGTACAGAAAATGCTTTCAGACTTCAAAAATTTAAGCTAATATGAGCATAAAAGTTTACTTTCTACATAGTCACTTAGATCGGTTTCCGAATAATCGTAGGATGTTATAGTGAGGAACAAGGGGAGAGGTTCCATCCAAGATATCAGGGTGATGGAGAAGATACCAAGGAAAAAAGATGGATACACACATGTGATGGAATACTTATTGTAGAGCCTTCAAACTGTGGATTGTCCAAGGAAGGACCAATCAATAGGAAGCGATTTGTAATGTTTAATTTTTGAGTTCGGGGCTCTTGAGTTCATTGTTTTGCAGCTATAGCATTTATTTTACTTTGACATTAAACAATGATTATATCTCTCGTCTTTTTTTATTTGTGAATTACGTTAAAACCTAACATAAATTGTTGTTATTAATGTATTTTTGTGACCACCCTTTATCTAAAAAACTAAAGCCAATCTAGGAAAACGAAGGTCATATTCGGAATCAGGGTAACAAGTTACCTATAAAATGACCTTCAAATGTTTTGTAGCAAAATTTATTATTATTATTATTATTATTATTATTATTATTATTATTATTATTATTATTATTATTATTATTATTATTATTATTATTATTATTATTATTATTATTATTATTATTATTATTATTATTATTATTATTATTATTATTATTATAGCTATTATTATTTACTTTTCATTATTGATTTCACTATTATTTTTATATTTATCAGTCGTACTTATTAATTAACTTGCTGAATTTTATTATTATTATTTTATTATTATTATTATTTTATTATATTATTATTATTATTATTATTATTATATTATTATTATTATTTATTATTATTGGATTATTATTATTATTATTATTATTATTTTATTTATTATATCTTATTATTTATTATTATTATTATTTTATCATTAATATTATTATTTTATATTTTATATATAAATTTCGATTTTATTGACTATATTATGCTGATAATTTTTTGTGCCAGATTTTTCCTCTAGTAAATCGGATCTCCAATAGAACGTAATGAACATTAAAAAAATTAGTAATAAAGAGTGGTAGTAGGAAAACTAATAATGAAGAAATGTAAAGAATTTTCTTAGATTCATATTACAAATGTATTTCATCTCTAATGAATACTTGATGTCAAGATTAATTATAGGTGGACAGGAAATAATGGTT
>JABUQX010097713.1:0-17500 GCA_015478945.1 Trachelipus rathkii | reverse complement strand
AACACTAATACTTTCCCTAAGGAGCTACGACCACCCATTTTTGTGTTAGCAACCCATAGATAAAAAATCCCAGTGTTGATGTTAATTTTTTTATAGTGAAAATGAAGCTAGTACCAAATGGTCGACAGGAAAAATGATCGACAGGTCAAATGGTCGACAGGAAAAATGATCGACAGGTCAAATGGTCGACAGGAAAAATGATCGACAGGTCAAATGGTCGACAGGAAAAATGATCGACAGGTCAAATGGTCGACAGGAAAAATGATCAACAGGTCAAATGGTCATCACTTGTAAAAAATAATCTGGCTATTTAGAGTTTTTTTAACGAATCCAACAAAACTTAACTTGCGCAGAAAACAAAATTTATATCAAGTTGACATAAAATTTTTCATCAAAGCAGGTTCCTCTCAGGAGTGAAAATTTTACGTCACTGTCATTGAAACATCAATGATATAATTTCATACATCATCAAAATATATTTTATTTCTTGCCAACATACTGTAACAACGTCAAAGTAAAACCATTACATGTTATATTTCGCTTCCATTATATATATATATATATATATATATATATATATATAGTCATTAAAAATAACTTTAATAAGAAGAGAAGTTTAAAAATAAATATTAATATGATATAATATATTGATATAATATAAAAAAATTTACTTATACTTTTTCTCATTATTAATTAAAATATTATTGTAAAGTAAAATATCAAAAGAAAAATAGAATAAAATGTTTTATGGGTAACTATTTTATATAATATAGACTTTGACGCAAACAATTTCATAGCATTGCATTTCTATGTAAAGTATATCATACGCCATGTAAAGTATATTATATGAAGTAGTTTGATGAAAATTAAATCATTCGACCGCGTATCAATATTTTCCACGTGATATGAAGTAGTTCCTTCCAATTTCAGTTATTTATTAATATTAAATTCAGAAGTTTCGCTAAAGATTAAAATCTAATTTAAAAATTATCATTTAGCAATTTACATAAGGTTTTTAAGGAATAATATCAGGTCAAACTAAATTAATTTGCGAAATAATAATTCATGTTTGGGTCAATGAGTGACAGAAATATGGATTTTGAAAAAAAATTTGTGTAACCTAACTTAACCTAACCTAACTTAACCTATCCTAACGCCTGCTACGGGCTGTATGGGAAATTTTTTGATGTCGTGTCGACCATTCTACCTGTCGATGGCCAGGCCTTTGAGTACTTAGCAATTATGGGATGAGAAAATCGGGTGCTTTAAAAACTACGCTTGAAGCGTTCTTTTTGGGGGACGTGGATGGCCTAGTGGTTAGAGCATCCGTTATTGTTAACTCTGCGCGACAGACGCGGAGTCAATGTTCGATCCCGCTGATGGAGAGTAAAATCTCCTGTGACTCATTCATTTAAAATGTTGCGCTATTCCCGTGTGAAAATATATATAACACGAAAGAATTTTTTGCAAATATTCAATTGAAATTGGCAAACTATAATTTTTTAGTATAATAATTCATGTAAAGAAGTAAAATTCTCACTCAAAGAAAATGATAGATCATATATATATATATATATATATATATATATATATAATATTAATATAATATATCTATTAATATATATATATAGTATATATATATAATATATATATATATATATAATAAATAAATATATATATATATATATTATATATATAGTATATATATATATATATATATATTATAGTATATATATTATATATATTATATATATATATATATCTATTATTATATATAATATATATAATATATATATATATGGTATTATATATATATATATATATATATATATATTATATAATATATATATATAGTATTATATATATAGTATATACTATATATAATATATATTTTACTATTTTATATATATATATAATATATATATATAATTATATAGTATATAGGTATATATATATATATAATATATACTATATATATAGTATATATAATAATAAATATATAATATATATTATATATATATAATATATATAATATAATATATAATATATAGGATATATATATATATATAATATATATATATATAATTATATATATTATATATATATATATATATTATAATATATATATATAATAGTCTATATATATATATATATATTATATATATATATATATATATATAATATATAATATACTATATATATATCGTAATATATTATATATATATATATATATATATATATATATATATATATATATATAGTATATATATATATTAAAAAAAATATATAATATATATATTTTATTATATATATATATATAAGATGAAACATATATATAAATATATAATATATATATATATAGTATATATATATATTATATATATATATATAGTATAATATATATTATATATATATATATATTATATCATATATATATATATAATATATATTATATATAAATATATATATATATATATATATTATAATATATATATATATATTAATATATATATATATATATATATATAATATATATATATATATATATATATATATATATATATATATATATATATATATATATAAAAGGTGACATGAAATTCTAAAATAACAAAGACAATGATTACATTATAAATTTTTCTTTTAAATTATCAACCATGTTTTTTCCACCTCTTTATTGTGTTTGTGAACAGATTACGAAAAGTCAAGTTACAAACTGCAGAAATGGAAGATGAGATGTCCGACTTGCGTGGATCTGTTATGGAAAAATAACGTGGATAGAAACTGTGTAGTAATTAATATACTTGGAGAGGCTTTGTGGGCAGGGTGTACGCAAAACGATTTTTTTCTCCTTTGCCAGGGAAACTGATCTTATTATTGTGTTGGAATTGTTAATTTAAGTTTTATTATGTTTGAATAATTGTAATTTAAGCTCATGTACTTGAATTCTAATATATAGTTAAATAAATTAAATTATATATGTTTTATTTAATTATTTCATTTTTTGAAGTGATAATAATAATAATAATAATAATAAAATAATAATAAGTAATAATAAATAATAATAATAATAATAATAATAATAATAGATAAATAATATATAAATAAAAATAATATATAAATAATAACAATAATATTAATAATAATAATAATATATAATAAAAATAATAATAATAATAATAAAATAAAATAATAATAATTAATATAATAATAATAATAATAATAATAATAATAATAATAATAATAATAAAAATAATAATAATAATAATAATAATAATAATAATAATAATAATAATAATAATAATAATAATAATAATAATAATAATAATAATAATAATAAAGTATATAATACTATAATAATAATAATAATATAATAATAATAATAAAATATAATATAATATAATGAATAATAATAATAATAAAATAATAATAAATAATAATAAAAAATAAATAATAATAATAATAATATAAAAATAATAATAAATAATAATATAATAATATAATAATAATATATAATAATAAATAATAATAAAATAATATATAATAATAATATAATAATAATAATAATAATAATAATAATAATAATAATAATAATAATAATAACAATAATGAATAATGACAATTATTTTTTTGATAATATTTTTATAATAATAATATAATATAATAATAATAATATATAATAATTAATAATATAATATAATAAAATAAAAATATAATAATAATAATAATAATAATAATAATAATAATAATAATAATAATAATATAATAAAGTAGAAAAAACTGTGTAGTAATTAGTATACTAGGAGTAGATTTAATTAGTTCTATTTTGATTTATTAACTGTAATTTACTTTGAAAAAAATTATATATCAATATTTCACTTTTTTCAAATTTTTGACCCTGCCCTTAACCATCTCATTTATGTTGGCCTGGTATGATCTGAATTCCTTAGCTAACATGTTCAAATGTTATGCCATTCCTCTACCAACTTGGTATATCATTTACACACTATAGTTTATTTTTTTTCTATGTGTCACTTCATCTCTGCTGAATCAGACATTGTTGAACTTCATTAGAGGGAACACGTTCTATTCTTGCATTCAAATATTAAAGTGAATGATGAATTTGGTTTTTCTTCTAATTGTTAACAGTAGACTGAAGTGAAAAATATCGCTTGAAATTATATGAAAACAAATTGTCTTTCGGATTTTTATTAGTTGATGTAACAATAGAACAATTTCAACGCTTAGTGCCTAGTGTGATGGAGTCATCTACCAACAGCATGGCTCATTTTTATAACTCAGGGTTCAGTGATAAACCCTAAAATATAATAGATTATATGATGGTTCACAAGGTACTTTGAAGCTATCTTATCGTACCAAAGTACTTGGAAACTATTGCAGTATGAATTGTTTAAAACTATAACCAACCATGTCGTAAGAGCTGATAGAAAAGATTCTATAAAACCTAAATTTTTTTTTGCCTTGCCCTTCAACACATAACATTAATTAAAAAATATCAAAGGTTTTCTTCTCCTATCATGAGAAGCCTCACTAACTGTTTATTAGCATGAAAATAATATTCTCTTTACTTTTCAGAGATATTGTCTCATACTTTATTTAATGCCATTCACATTTTGAACAATGGAGATCATAATTTTTGGTTAAATAAAATAATGCACTTAGAAATTAATAAAAATAATAATAATAATAATAATAATAATAATAATAATAATAATAATAATAATAATAATAATAATAATAATAATAATAATAATAATAATAATAATAATAATATAATAATAATAATAATAAAATTTAAATATTAAATATAATAATAATAATAATAATAAATAATAATAATAATAATAATAATAAATAATAATAATAATAATAATAATAATAATAATAATAATAATAATAATAATAATAATAATAATAATAATAATAATAATAATAATAATAATAATAATAATAATAAAATTTAAATATTAAATTTTTCCCAATAAATACTCTATAGTAATAACAAAAACAAATTTCCAATTTGCTTTTCTTAATTTATTTTTATTTTCATTTAATTTCCATTAAATTTGAAAACTGGATTTGTTTCTAGAAAAATGTGCTATCAATAAAATTTTAATTAAAGAAGAAAGATAGTTGTGGTTGTCATTTTGAGTTATTTTTTTTAAAACAGAGTCATATTTTATCTCGATGTTGTGGGATAGAATAGGTCTTTGTGCAGGGATCCCAGGATATAATGTCCTAGTTTTGGGATTCAGGGATAAAATATGTCCTTGTTCCTTTACAAAAAAAATAATTTTTTTTTATACTTTAGCAAAATTTGTGGTTCACTTGAGTTTATACCTCCAATTAACTCTAAAGCAGAATGAGCATTCTCAGCTGCACGATTCTTTGAGAACAAGTTAAAACTTAACTGAGTGATACGAGTTTAAATTGTTTGCCTTTTACTTTCAAATTATAAATCAAATTAGGATTTTAATACAGAAAGTATTCGAAATTTAAATTTTCAAATGAAGAAGGTTTGAATTTTTGAGAGCAATATTAACTTTCACGTGGAAATTATTATGTTTGTTTCACTTAATTGTAGTTAATTGAAAGTGAAAATTAATAAAGAATAGTAAAAACTCTTTTAGTTTTGTGTGTGTGTGTGTGTGTGTGTGTGTGTGTGTGTGTGTGTGTGTGTGTGTGTGTGTGTGTGTGTGTGTGTGTGTGTGTGTGAGAGAGAGAAAGAGGAGAGATGAGAAGAAGAGAGAGAGAGAGAGAGAGAGAGAGAGAGAGAGGAGAGAGAGAGAGAGAGAGAGAATTTCCTGTTGAATCTATCATTCAGCTTCTTTTCCGCTGATTCCGCTGAATCAGACGAAATATTTTGATGATATACATCAACAAGGCGTAATATCATTCGTTTTGCTGTTGATAATTATATTGGGAAAGGTCTTTTTAGTTAACCTTTCTACGCTGGCTCATGCACTTTAATGAATGTAGCTTCAGCAATAATCCAATTAATGGTGCTTGCTTCTTCTCACTTAGTCTATAAGTTAAGGCTTCTACAACTTCTTGTGATAAATCAGAATTTTGCTCAGTAAGTTCTTGAATAATAAAAGCAAAATACATCGCGCACTTAGAAGAGTTGCATCAAGACTAAAAAGTTTTCTTTTATCCAATTTTGACAGGTTTCAAAGGTTATTTTAAGGTCAATTAATACTTTTGCAATTTTTGATTGAGCAAAGAATCATTCTAGCATTGATATCACGTTATTCAGCCAAATATTAGATTATAGAATCAGTCTCATTCTTTCATTATATAATGTAACTCTGAAGAGTTTCATTCTCCAAGGGAGACTTGCGAGACATGTGATCAACTAATTAATGATGTTGGCTATGTAAACTAAACTGAAGATCATAATGCTTTCTACCCTTTCTACTGATCCATTACTTTAATTATATATATATATATATATATATATATAAATATAAATATATATATATATATATATATAATATATATATTATATATATATTATATATTCTATATATATATATATATATATATATATATATATATAATTTATATATATATAAGTAGTATGCAGTAGTGTGAGAGTGGACACCTTTTTCGATAGGAAGGAATGGAGTTATCGGTCTGAAACTTGGTATATGTTCTACGTATGTGTTAAGCTCGATATACACGAAATTTCAAGTCTCTAGGATGTATATAGGGGGTACCTCCCCCCTAGAGCGAACGCAAAATATTGCGCTTACGCCCTTGTTGCGGCTTCCGAGCTAGCAAAAATTAGGCCTAATGGTTCCCATTCGAGCTTGATGACGCAATTTCGTCGTAGACGAGATTACGTACCCCTGCGTCCCCCCGTAATGGGGGACACATCCCCCTAAAAAAACTAAATTGATCGTAGAAGGCTGAAATTTGGATAGTATATAGCAGAAAGAGAAAGGAGTCTGATGTAATCTCGTCGTAGACGAGATTATGTACCCCTGCGTCCCCCGTAAGGGGGCACGTAGCTCCCCGTAAAAAATAAATTGATCGTAGAAGGCTGAAATTTGGATAGTGTATAGAAGAAGGAGAAAGGAGTCTGAATCTATAGAGTTTGAGTTGGCAATGGCACCGGTGTTGGCTCCGGTGCGGTGCTGTGATAGTAAATAGGGTTATAATAATGCAATATAGGTGATAAAGTATAGGTTTATATATAGGTTTAAATATAGGATGTAGATCTCGACTAGGGGTGTTTGAGGCTTCCTCATGACGATGCGGGTTGTGTCAGCAGGCTCCGGGCCGACGCATGTGCGCGCCAGTCGGTGCGATCATGCGCGAAAACGGGGGCGTGCGCGCACCCAAGCACCCGCTGGCGCGATCCTGAGCGAGAACGCAAACGTGTTCTGTTTTCTTTTAATAATTTTTATCAATTTTCTTTAGCTTTTACGAGTGAGCTTTTGTTTTTTTTCAAAAATTTATTATTTTTTATTAATATTTTTAATTTATTTTTGTTTTTACTAATTTTTTTATGCTTTTCATGTTTATAACGTAAAAATTTACATTTTTACATACCATAAATCAGTAAATCAGTAAATAAAACCATCATCTAACCACCCTTCTGTCCATCCTTGATCTATTGATCTATTAATCTATTGATTCAAGTCATATTTTTATTAAAATTGTTATGTTTTACATACCCTAAATCAGTAAATCAGTAAATCAAATAACCCTCCCCACCCTCCTCCTACCCATCTATTGATCTATTGATCTATTGATATATTGATCTATTGATCTATTGATCTATTGATCTATTGATCTATTGATTCAAATCATATTTTTTATTAAAATTGTTACATACACTTAAGCAGTAAATCAGTAAATCAGAAAATTAAACTGCCCTCCCCACCACCCTCCTACCCTGCTATGATCTTTTAATCTATTGATCTATTGATCTATGGATTCAAATCATATTTTTTATTAAAATTGTTGTTTTACATACCCTAAATCAGTAAATCAGTAATCAAACCGTCCTCCCCACACGACCCTCTCCCTCTATGATCTATTGATCTATTGATCTATTGACTCTATTGATCAAGTAATTTTTTAGTAAAATTTTTTTATGTTTTAACAGACCTAAACAGTACAATCCAGTTCATCCAGTGATTTAAAGGTGTCGCTAGCGCCTCCTCCCTCATCCCTCCTCCCTCTCCCTCCTCCCTCTCCTCCTCCCTCCTCTCCTCTCCTCCCTCTCCTTCATCCTCCCCATCTCCCCTTCCCATCCATGATCTACTGTTCTATTGAGCTAGTGAACCATTTATAACATAATGCAAACCTTTTCTTATTCATTAGTGTTCAGGTGTCAATCTAGAATGGACGTTGGTAAATTTATGTTCCGCGCTTCCTGCTACATGTCCTTGTGGTCGGTCTACATGGGTGCGGAAAACCTTTCTGTTATTAAACATTTTTAAAAGAGATGCGAGATTTTCGCAAGCAGCAACCTGTTATAATCATGTGAGCTACAGTGTTTTACCAAAGAAAAGTTTAAAGTTACAAGAGTGTAATCCAGATTTTACGAAGGGTTAAAATGACATAAAAGCTTCTTGCAATGTTACCGGTATAAAATTATAATCCTTGGATGATTTGATGCATAATTGAATGAAGATATAGCAGAAACTTTCAAAGTTTACTCTCATCATCATTTAAACATCACAGTATTTTTAATACGCAGAATATCTTGTTCATCAGAATAAGTATATGAGGGATGTGTCTTAAAATACACAGTATTTAATCTTGTTCCGGACAAAGAAGGGATATGAAGTCAGAATGTTGTGGCTACCCAAATGTTCCCTACTCAACGTAAAGAGTTTCTAAAGGTATATAAAAAAGTTACATCTATACCTCACAAACGGTTATTTACTCTGTGAGCTTTATCCTAAGAACACGCATAGAGTGTTACTGCGTGCAAATATCTTACCTAACGAGATTGAGACAGTATACATACCTGAATAATGAGTACTCTGTAGCAGAATATTTACCTCTTATGAGAAAATTTAAAAAAAAACCTATTTATGGCAACATCGTAAACTGATCTGGGAAGATGAAAAATTTATACAATGTATAGCAGAAGTATGCCTAATCTTATAAAAGGAAATGTACCTTTAAACAGACCTCAGAAGGTAAAGCTGCGTCGTCATAGAAACATCATTAAAAAACCTAAGAAAAACGTAAGAAAACTTAAAATAAAAGAAGCTATTTACAGAAAGCTGGAGGTGTGTTCCTACCTTTACTCTTTTCCATTATAGCCCCTTTGATAACCAAGTGGGCTTTGCTCAATGATGAAGAAGTAGTGGTTTTGGACCTACAAGCGATTATGAAGAAGATGAAATAAAACACGGACCCCGTTGTTTAAATAATTTTCACAACATACAAGGAAAAATCAGAATCAATATGTCGCACAACACACCAACAACAACAAAAAAACAACAACAACAACAACAACACAACAACAACAACAACAACCAACACAACAAACACAACAACAACACAACAGCAAACAACCACCAGCCCACAAAATACCTATATTGCAAACGGCAACAACACAACAACAGCACCAACAACATCACAACTATTCGAAACAACCACAATCAAACCCTCAACTACAACAGATCGGGTATAAAACTTTCAAACCGTTTGCTTCAACAAAGTCTTTGGTTTTATATGATCCGCAAAGTTATAAGATCACGAATTATGAGAAGCAAACTGCATCAAATATTAAACTCTGATTTAACAATTCATGAAAAAAGAATCTATATCCAAATGGTATACGAAAATTAGAAGATCTAAAAGTTTTATTAAATTCACTTAAGGAAGATTCAGCTCTAGCAACAGATACTAAGATTGATGTGAAAAAAGAAGATATTTTAAACAATGTACTCGAGGAACAGCTTACCAATGAGGAGTAAGAAAACGGGTTTAGCTCTATATAATATTTTAAAAGAACAATTATCATGGAATGAATTGGTCAAATCATTATTGATGGAGAAACAATAGCAGGATCGAATATTGGTCGACTTGATAGGCCTATCTCTTCGCGTGATGGAAGAAAAGGCTCTTGTAGCAGGAAATGGAACAGGATCAACCAAGAACCTTCAGACTATTAATTTCCGAGAACCTTATCCAGAATAAACAAAGATTAGCGGATCTGGATAATATTCCAATGTCTCCTAGACGGCTGACGCGAGTCCTCTGGTTACTTCTGCATAGGATAGAATAAAGTGATAAGTAGAAGCACATAAAGTTCAAGTGTAGGAAGAATAAGAAAAAACCATACATTGCTTCAAAATGAATTAGTTCCTAATTATTTATTGTAATTTTATATGATTGTATTATTTGTAATTTAAAATAATGTATATAAACTATGTTATCTTTCTGTATGCACCTGCTTATGGTTTTTAGACTTGTATTTAAACCTAGTTAAATATTATTTTTGTAAATTAAAATAAAATATTTCATATATACATTTGGTTTTTATATATAAATAAATTAATAAATGAATATAATTTTTATTGTTAATGTCATTGTGAATCATGAGGCTAAGGAAGCGGTCGATAAATATTACTTTGATGTGAAGCAGCCATACAGTTACGGTGGTTTTTTCAGGTTTGCCGTCAAGTTTTCCGTCAAATTAATAAAAGAATTGATAAAAAAATATTTTAGAATGTGAGGACGCTTTACCCACATACACCTATACGAAAAATTTCCGACACGGGAAACTATAGCACCGCATTTTAGCTAAACGTATGGCAGCTCGATTTGACAGATATGATAAATATAATCTTCGCATTGATGGGTATCAATATATTCTTTTTTTGTGATAGATGTATATTCCCGGTACTTATGGTTAAGGGGTTTTAAAAGAATCAAAAAATCAAAGACTGTTGCTACAGCAGTCAAAGAAATTATAAATGAAGATGGTAGCATATCCTCAATGATAGGACGATAAGGGTACATAAATTTTTTAGGCAAGAGTTTTCCCAAGACAATAGTTACTGAGTATGACATAGGGTATTACAATACATTTTCAGTTAATAAAGCTGTTATAGTTGAAAGAGCACAAAGAACTATAAAAGAAAGAATGCATAGGTATTTCACAGATGAATACATTTTAAACTATTTCGATAAACTATAAAGAACCTCTTCCCAAAAAAAAAAAACAAACCCCCTTGGGGGCTTTTTTTTACTTTCACTACAGCAAACAGCCTCCAGGGGCCCCCCCCCCCCCCCCCCCCCCTTTGGCCATTTGAAAACAAAAAAATGTGTTCCTGGGGTTTTCTCTGAAGTGATTCCTAACGAAATTGTCCTCCTAAATTGAAATATGACATTCATTTTGTTCAATCAGGTCTGGTTTTTGAGATACAGTGCACTACTTCTTTTAGAAATTGTGTAATTTTAAGAAAAATTTGTTATTTATATCAAAGTTATTTAATAAATTACAATTACTTGTAAACTAGGAAAAAAATAAATACCGACTCAATTCGACTTTCCTTTAATTAATTTTAAACTTACAGACTCTTATGAGCCTACCCAAGACGTGCAAGAAACTATTTTAAAAGAAACGAAGTCCTTGATGATTTTCGTTTGTGAAGCGATGTTGGTTCGTCGCGTTTAAGACACCAGCAATAGTCAGCTAACATGTTGATGTCCCAGCGTCCTTGATATCTTGTTTCTATCGTCTTTATGTCTTGGTGAAATCTTTCACCTTGTTCCTCGCTGTAATCTCCACAGTTTGCGGGAAAATAGTCAAGATGTGAATGGAGAAAATGCATTTTTATCGACATGCGAGCTCCCATTTTTTTCGAAGCTTTTCATAAGCTCATTTACATGTGAGATATATTCTGAGCTTCTTTTATTTCCCAGAAAACCGTCAATTACTTTACTAAACGATCGCCATGCATCTTGTTCACTGGCTTCCATATTGGTGTAAAAATGCTTGTCCTTTAACGGAGTTCTAATTCTGGACCGTCAAATATGCCTTCATGGAGCTTTGCATCACTGATGTGTGGGAATTTTGCAGTAGATACTTAAAAGCTTGGCCTTCTTTATTCAGTGCTTTGACAAAGTTCTTCATCAGGCCAAGCTTTATATGAAGAGGAGGCAGTAAAACATTTTTGGGAGGGACTAGAGGTTCAGCTACCACATTATGGCAGCCAATTTGGAATGTCTCTTGAGCTGGCCAGTTTTTTTGCTTATAGTAAAGACTATCAGCACGGCTATCCCATAGACACATGAAGCAAGGATATTTTGTGTAGCCTCCTTGCATCCCAAGAAAAAGGCACACAACCTGAAAGAAAGGATTAATTCTTAAATACATTAAATGTAGTTAATTAAAATTGAAAACTGTCTTTATGATTGCATATTGATGTACATGTTTTCTAAGAACTTATATTTTTTTCATAGGTAATTTTTTTAAAATGAAGATTTATAAGACAAGAAGAAATTGGGAAATATATCTTACCTTGAGATCACCACATATTAACCAGTTGTGGTTAGAGTACTTGATTGTATTATTCAATACTTCCATATTTTTGTAGCTTTCTGTTAACTGAACTGAATGGGCAATAGGTACGGATGCCATTTTATTGCCAATATTTAAAGAGTACTGCCTTCAAGCTTCTGCTAGAAGAATCAATGAAGAGCCTCCATTCACTTGGTTGGTAAGGAACGCCAAGTGCCTCAATTAAACCCTTTACATCATTGCAATACACCAAATAGCTGCAAGAAGTAACTGCAAAGAACTTTCGAAACTCTTCGTCTTTATTTCTGAACCAATAGTATGTCAGTTTCCTTGAAGAGAGGAGGTTTGTTCTCACTAGAGACGGGATGCAAGAAGTTCGTGCGTTCCTTTCAAGAAAGACCAAGATCTCTAGCCAAGTCATTTAATTTACTTTGAGTGAGTGGTCTTGGCGAAGTGTTTGTAGACGTAGGCTGATATGTCACTGAAGTGTCAGTGTCATCCACTTCTATATCTTCTATATTGTCTTGTAGCTCAGTATTTTCAGGTGGAGAAGGAACTGGAACTCCTGGACCATGTAGTTGTGGTTTAATGGCAGAAGGAACATCAGGGTAGACTACAGTGTGCTTTTTCTTCTTATTGATACCTGAAAAAAGGTTCCGCCTACTTAATTTACATAATATTAATTCACTCGACCCTCGTTTCCACACTTTTATACACAATTTTTATACCAGGAAAATTTACCAATTTTAAATACAATCAAGTTTTATATTCAATTTAACCCTGCTCAGGTAGACCTTTTTAAAAATCACATAGTTGGTAGACGTTGGCCAAATTTTTCACGGCTTACTTAACCTTATTTAAACCTTTGTTTGATTATATTTGATGCATACATCTTCAAAGGGATGACTGAGACAAACTTTCATGCAAACAAATTTTTTTTAAAACCTTTTATAATAACACAATGTTACTTTTTTTAAAGAAACACCCCCCAAAAAAACAAATATTTTTTTAATTTATAATAAAAAAAACATAAAACTTTTTTTTAATCAAAAATTTTATGCAAATAAACAAAAAATGTGTAGAATCATCGATATTTTCATCCACATCTCCATTTATGACTCTATTGCCTACAAGAAATGAAATGAAAGTGAGCTCTAATTTTTTTTATGTAAAAATGAAATATTTCTATCTACATATGCAAAATATGTGCATTTTAGGTATATATATATATATATATATATATATATATATATATATATATATATATATATATATATATATATATATATATATATATATATATAATATATATTATTTATATAGTATATATATATATATATGTATATATAGGATATATATACATATATATATTATATATATAATATATATATATATATATATATAATAATATAATATAATTATATATATTATATATAATATATATATATATATATATATATATATATATATATATTATATATATATAGGGGGAAGGGGTTGAAGGGTTGCAGGATCAAACAACCTATGAAGTGACGAGGTACTTGCACAATCCTCATCGTCATCAATCTCAACCATATTTCTAATTTTTCTTGGAGTAAGAACTAACTCTCTTTTCCTTTTGTTCATATTCATATTTCCAAAACATTCCGCTATTTTACTAACAAATCCATCACTCTCTACGGAGTCATATTCCACGTCATCCTCACTTTCACAGTCTGAGGATTCAAAAAGAATCATATATAATATATAATATATATATATATATATTAAATATAATATATATATATATATATATATATATATATATATATATATATATATATATATATATTATAGTTAGTTAGGTTGAGCACCGGAATTTTGGATAACCGCACCGCACCTCAAAAAAAATTTTTGTCACGCCACACCGCACTAGATAAGCAACCTACGCACCGCACATAAAAATTATTTTTTTGTCACCAAGCACCGCACCGCACCCGCACGTCACCGCAACCGCACGCTCCGCACGCAACCGCACGCAACACACACCTCTAGTGTTTGAGAGCATTGGCGTTTTCGCACCACAACGCACATCAACCTCTATAATTTAAAATCGCACCGCAACCAAGGTCACTGAAATTATGTACGCGCAACCGCCACGCCGCACCGATCCGGCAACCGCACCACACCGCCCCTCACCGATACCGCACGCAGCCGCACCATACCACACCGTAACCCCCGCATAAAAATAAGCGCGACACCCGCAGCCGCACCGCAACCCGGTACGGTCGGCACACTATAAAACTGAACTAAACTAAACAGACATAAAGGGTATCCGTCGGTAATATATACCACAGAGAAAAACATAAACGGTAGACGTTGGTAAATTCTACCACAAACTTCCCCCCACGGAGCCCACAGTGCAGCTCAGGTGGATTTTATATATAATAATAATAATAAAAAAAACTAAATAAAATCATCAACCTACGAGAAAGTAGTTAACTAATTATTATGATTTATAATATACAAATCGCAATATATCCACTGTTATCTTTTAACAGTACAGATCTATAATATATTTAGTATATATTATATAATAATAATAATAAAAAAAACTAAATAAAATCATCAACCTACGAGAAAGTAGTTAACTAATTATTATGATTTATAATATACAAATCGCAATATAGCCATATTATATATATAATATATAGTATATATATTAAATATATATATATATATATATATATCTATAATATATATATATATATATATATTATATAATATATAATATAATGATGTAAACAATATATATAAAACGATATATATATATATATATATATATATATATATATATCTGCCTACCCAAGTGTATTCTTCCAGGTACAGCTATAATATATATACAATTTAACCACAATTTCTCTACCAGAATAATACACTATTTTTATACACAATTACAATTTCAATAGGCTACCAAAAGATTTTTATAAACCTTTCTAGATTTGTCAAGGACTATATTCGTAAAGTAATTATCTCACCTTTGAGATTGGTCATGCAAAAATAGCAGTCTGTAATATGGTCCTTGCCTTCTCTCCACACCATAGGTACACCAAATGACAAACAGTTCGTTTTGCCCTCACTCCAGCGCCTTAAGGCTATGATACAGGCTTTACAGCACATATGTGGAGCAAAGGTTTTGTCTTGATCTCCTAGCTTTATTCCAAAATATGCATTGTAAAGGAACTTTACTAACGGCGTTATAGTGCATTGCTGGTCACTAAAAGTTACTTTGCCACACACATAACAAAATCTATCAGGACTGTTTTTACACTTTCTATTCATTTTTATGAAATATTAGGAGTTTTTGCCTGCAAAAAAATTCACAAAGATAAATAAAGCTTTAGAAATACACTTTAAACACTGTTTCTAGATGAGAGCAGTCATGGATTAAAGTAAGAACACTTAGTTGGAGAGTCAGCAAGCAACACACAACCACTCGCTCCCGCGGTCAGCTAGAGACTGAGCTCTCTAATGCCATCTAGGGAGCTCGGTCTGTATCTTAAAAACTAGACCTGATTGAGCAATATGAATGCTTGATTTGGATTTAGGAGACAAATTTCATTAGCAACCACCCATAAAACCCCCAGGAACATTTTGGTCGCAGGACTGTGTAATCGGTCTTATCATAGAACACTTAAGAATACCCCTATATAGATGGTGAAGACAAAACCAGCATGTACCTATCATACCTCGAATGGAAAAGAATAAAAGAATAACGGGTGTTAAATAGGGAGATTATGTGAGAGTATCCAGGACTGATGAAAATTTCAGAAAAGGGTATGAAGCTGGATGGTCGAGAGAAGTTTTTAAAGTAGATACCATCAGAGAATTCCCAAGAGACAGGTTAAAATTTTACTATCTTGAGGATTTAGATAGTGAAAAAATAAAAGGAGGATTCTATAAACAAGAAATACAGAAAATACGATTTGACCCTAAGTCACGAGTAATAAAATCGAAAATATTAGGATCTCAGGGAAAGGTAAAATAAAACAGTATCTGTCAAATGGTAAGGTTACACTGTGAGTTTACAGTTATATAAATGCCTAGCGAAATTAAGAACATTGAATCAGTTTAACTTTGTGAACATGTAGAGGAAAAGATCATTCTATTTAACGTTTGCCATCATCGGCTTCTATGGACTTATATCCGGAAAATAAAATATCAGACTTTACTACAGAGTTATTGAGTCCCATAAAACTCGAACGGACAATGTACGAAGTTGGGTTACGCGAAATGATACTGGATGCGCGTGTAGAGAATATGCCTGAATCACACACGGCATTTGTAATATTTAGAAGTGTTGAGAATGTTAAAAACGTATTAAAAATAAACACAAATATGGGTGTAATGGAAAGAGCCGATAGAGAATATTTCCCTTTGAAAAAATATTTATTCACCGTGGTCTCTATAAGTCTCTTACCGATGTGTTCGTAGATTTGAACAAGCAATTTAAATCAAGTCCTATATGTAAAGATTTAGTATTTCTAGTTACTACTAAAATTCAAAGAGGACAACGTGTTTTTAATCACCTTAAGTCTTCAAGCTCTGTAAACCTGAAATATAGAATTTATTTATTCCACACCTCAGACTGGTTTTCGTAAATGTAGTTACTTAACGTGATAATGATCAATTTGAGAAATAAACGATATCCAAAGAGCTCTAAATGCATTGATACATTAAATCCTCCAACGATGAAAGAGTATTTAGAGAAGTTATGTTCCGCAAAGCAACAACCATGATTCATGTACAAGTTTTGTTATGTGACCCTTCAAAGATGTTACACGATCCTGGTGTAGCGTATGTTTACACAGCGACATTGTAGAACCCCAGTATGTTGGAACACTAAGGCCTGCAGTTACTAGAGTGATAACATTTTCCTAAAGATACAGAGTTATAGTTTTTTTTCCTAGTGTCACTTATACCTATGAAATAAGTGCTTCA
>JABUQX010097711.1:20000-22670 GCA_015478945.1 Trachelipus rathkii | reverse complement strand
CATATATATATATATATATATATATATATATATATATATATATATAGGGGCAGTAGCTGAGAAATTTTTTTCGTTTTATATATATATATATATATATATATATAAGGGTATATATATATATAATATTTATATATATAGTATATATATATATATATATATATAGAAAGAGTATATATATATATATATATATATATATATATATATATATATATTACTTCAATAAAGGGTAGGGTCCAATATTTGCTTCGGGTGAGCCCAATTTTCACCACCCCTAAAGGTGAACATAATATTCTTAATTTTCAGCCAATTTTGATGGGGGAAAAAGCAAACTGAAGCTTTTTCTGACCCTAAAACGTTGTTTTCGAATGTTTTTCTGTGTCTGTAGACATTCTTTAAGAATTTTTCATTTTTTCAAATTTGTTTTTATTTTTGATACTTTTTTACTAATTTTTACCATTTTTTTAGAAATGACTTTAAACTTGAAATATACATAGTTGGGTCTATTACGCACAAATACACACGAAATGAGAAATCGCATTTCTAAAGAAAACATTCTAACTCCTTCAGGCCTCTCCCATAGCTCTTACCCTCAAAGTCAGAAATTCATCCTTGTTTCACTACTTTACACTCTCTTCACAGCATACCTAGGTCTTTTCCTAAATAAGGAGCCCAACCCAGTGCAATACTTAATATTGACCTAAAATAGCTATTATACAGCTACTTAAAACTTTGTTAGTTTTGTAAACCATATTTTGTGATTTATTATACTTAACATCTTATTAACTTTATTCCTTGCTTCCAAACACTGATAGTTAGTTTCAGATTGCTGCTTATACTCACATCTAAATCTTTTTTTGTCCACAGACTCAAGCCAATCCCCAGTCCATATCGTAGTTAAATATTCTATTTGAGTTACTTAAATGAAGAAAATTGCACTTTTACTATTAATTAAAATTTATTTCCACTTATCTGTCGACCTAAGAAGTTTTTCAAAATCATTTTGAAACTTTATATATCCATCATTATTCTTTACTATGGTAGCCACTTTGGTATCATCTGCAAACTTAGAAAACTTACATTTAAGTCCCTTTATCTAAATTATATATATATATATATATATATATATATATATATATATATATATATATATATATATATATATATATATATATATATATATATATATATATATATATATATATATATTATGTCCCAAAGGTAAGTGTACTGATGTCGCATTTAATTATGTATTGGACTTGCCTGAAATTACAAGTTATCTCCTTCAAAGTAAAGTATGACCCTTGCGAGGTTACACAGTGGTTCCAATGTTTCTTCCATTGTTCATAGCAGTACTGGAAGTCATTTTCCAGAAGTGTGTTTAGTTCACGTGTTACAGTATTTTTATGTTTTTCATCGCACCAAATGATGACCCCACAACTTCACTTTCAACTTAGGGAAGAGGTAGAAATCGCACGGAGCTTGATCTGGGCTGTATGGAGGATGTGGAAGTACTTGAATGTTTTTCTTCGCCAGAAATTCCATAATTGAGAGCACAGTGTGAGAGGGGGCGTTATATATATATATATATATATATATATATATATATATATATATTTATATATAGTTAGCAGCAAAAAAGTATATATATATATATATATATATATATATATATAAACTGCTGCATGAACTTACATCTAGTGTCATCTACTCAATGAATGAATTAGTTCTTAAAAATAGAATAGCATCTGCCAGGTCCTCCTTCATTTTTCCCCTTAGGTCTGATTTTATCATGCTAAGAGCAGAAAAACCGTTCAACGCTAACTTCTAACTTTCTTTGGATGTAGAGCAGTAACAGCAATTGCAGCTTCTTGTACAATGTCTGAATACTTTTCGATGGCCTCTTCTAATTTAAGCTTCGAAGTTATATCAATTTTTTCAACTTCTTTCAGTGCAGCAAAGAAATTTTGTTTAAAGTTATGGAATATTGTGTACAAGGATGAGGAAAACCTGACCTTTTCTTGAACCAGTCGAAGCTTTCTAAACTCTTTCAATATCTAGAAGCTTTTCATACTCATCTTCTGAGCTTTCTGAAAATGACTTGAGAAGGTAGTAATGGGGATAGTTGTAGTTTCATCACTTACAATATGTTCAGATGTATCCTTTTCTTCTTGAACTTCTTGCAACCTTTAATACAAATGGTCACGTTGCAAAGTGCAGATTTAGCTTTTTGTTGTTGATCTTCATTTAAGCTTACCCTGTAGATAGGAATTAATATAAACAGCAGCTAGTATAGAATACCATTGTCAATGAGAGAAATTTCTCTTCGTACCATGGAGTTTTTATTTCTTCAGCATCTTAAATATAGATGGTATAAGGTTGAAGGTTGAATTAATTAGAATATAATCCAAATTGAAACATAAGGTGGTGCAGGTTAAAAACTTCGAAGTTTGCACTGCATTTTAAAATATGTAAGTAGC
Source organism: Trachelipus rathkii (assembly GCA_015478945.1). Taxonomy (NCBI): domain Eukaryota; kingdom Metazoa; phylum Arthropoda; class Malacostraca; order Isopoda; family Trachelipodidae; genus Trachelipus; species Trachelipus rathkii. Next base: position 20,193 of record JABUQX010097711.1, on the reverse strand, counting down.
AAGTGAGTGAATTTGTGAAGCGATTGAAGGAACTGACAGTGTCAAAATTCATAACTTTGTCAGCTCAAAATTTTCTGATTCCAACTCTTCTATCTTGAAAGGACTCCGACTCCCACCTCTTGAAAATTACCGACTCCGACCTGACCTGACTCCACCCTTCAAAATTACCGACCGACTCCGACCTCGACTCCAC
>JABUQX010097711.1:7500-15000 GCA_015478945.1 Trachelipus rathkii | reverse complement strand
TAAATGCGGACAAAATATAGTGTGGTCTATTTATTATGTTTATTTTTATGAGGATGTGATATTCATCACAAACCAATGCGTGTGTAACACACACAAACACACACACACACACACACACACACACACACACACACGCACACGCACACGCACACGCACACGCACACGCACACGCACAACCTATATACATATAAATAATAAATATTATATAGTATAAGTATATATATATATATATATCATATTATATATATATACTATATATATAATATAATATATAATAGATATATATATATATATATATATATATATATTATATATATATATATATAATATATATATATAAACCCTCGCTACAAACTTCTAACAATACTTAATATTGATTATTTTAAAGTCAATGTCAATGTACATTAACTATCTGTAGGATGAAATATAAAAAATTGAAGCCAGAGTTGCCCTTCTAATCCATGTTTGACACTAAACCACGTTAAAAGAAATGAAAAAAAATTGAAAAAAAAAACACAAAGCGTCTTTCTTATATAGATTGGTTGAGTTTTTCTTTTTTTTTTTTTTTTTTTGTTATTTTTTTTTTTTTTTCTTTTTTTATTTTTGACGTATACACGAGAAAAAGAGTGTCACCCCATTACCGATTTCCTTAGTTAGCGCAAGGTCTCCAAGTTATGAGGATAGGAGTTTTCTTTACATGCATTTAAATAGCATAATCGAGGAGCTTACTTGCAAACGTTTATAAAATCTTATTCATAATTATAAATTATAAAATAATATTAATAATATATATATATATACCTATACATATATATATATAATAATATATATATATATATAACATATATATATATAAAACATAGTAAACTATATATATAATATATATATGATATAAAATATATATAATATATATATTATATAATAATATTATATATATATATATATATATATAGATACTATATATATATATATATATAATATACATAGAATATATAATTAATTAATTAACTAATAATAATAACAGAGTAATAATAATAAAATGAATATAATAATAATAATAATAATAATAATAATAATAATAATAATAATAATAATAATAATAATAATAATAATAATAATAATAATAATAATAATAATAATAATAATAAAAATAGATAATAATAATAATAAAATAATAATATAAAAAATAAAAAACCAAAGAAAAAACTAAATAATCAACCAGTAATAAGGAAAATAATAATAATAATATAAATAATAATAAATAATAATAAATAATAATAATAGTAGAAATAAAAATTAAATGAATACTCATATTAAAACGAATCGCAATTTTATTTAAAATGGGAACAAAATAATTATTATATAATAATAATAAATACACCTATAAACAAATTTGGTAAATCATTATCTAACTACAATTATCAAATAAATTTATCAATTAATTATGATTTTTTTTACAAAAAAAAAAACTTTCTTTTTCTTTTTTTTTTTTTTTTTTAAATTTACATAAAAGTCTGAGGAGTAAAACTGATTAACTTATGCAAGAAATTTTTTTTAAAAAAAAAAATTAAAAATTTCTTTTGAAGGTTAAATTTTTAGTAGAAATTCAAGTTCTCTTCCAAGGCATGCTTTGGAATACTCTCATCTGCAAATTTTATGTATTATTATTATATTATTATTAATATTATAATTAATTATTATTATATTATTATATAACATTACTATTATATATATATATATATATATATAAATATATATATATATTATATATAAATATATATATATATAATATATTTATTTATAATATATAATATATATATATATATAATATATAATATATATATATAAACACCTACCACCTATACTGCTTTATATATATATAGTATTATATATCAAAGCAGAAGCTGCTGTCAAATTTCTTTAATAATATAATAATTATATAAATAATAATTAAAGATAATAATAATAATAATAATAATAATAATAATAATAATAATAATAATAATAATAATAATAATAATAATAATAATAATAATAATAATAATAATAATATAAAATATTAATTATTATGCACGTGATAACAGGAATTTAGTTACATCTTGGTTTAAGGAAGTCTGGACAATATTGAATAATATTTTTGCAACAATAATAAAGAAATTATATAATTGCAAAATTTTGAAGGCTTAAATAACAATAAGAACAATAAACGGAAAAATGGTATTTATAGATACCGGTAAAATATTAAATTAGCATATCTAACAATAACGCATCTCAAAGTACGTATAATTATATTTACGTCTCTATCAGAAACTTATTTCAAATGACTCATGATAATTTGACGTGTGTAACAAAAACGTATCTAAACTGCCGTGTATTAAATTAACGTATCTAACAAAAGTCTATCTCAAATGATGCGTATTAAATTAACGTATCTAACGAAAACATATCTCAAATAATGTGTATTATTAAATAGAAGGTTTTAACAGAAGTGTATTTCAAATGACGTATATTAAAGTCACCTGTGAAACAGAAATGTATCTATAAAGATGTGTACAAAATTGATGTATCTAGAAGCAACGTATCTCAAATGATATGTATTAAATTAACGTATCTAACGCAAAATTACCTCAAATTAAATGAAGGTATCACTCAAATTACCGCCTGCAACTCAAAAAAATAGAGCGATCAGTTCGAGTAGTGAGAGTCTCTGGTTCAGTTCCTCTTTCCTATACTTGGAAACAATTTCAAACAGATCTCTTCTCCTTGAATAGCAATGCCCGAGAGGTACGAGGTCTAAAAATATTGCACATTTTACACAAAAGCATCTCTTATTACGTATCTAGCATAGATCTCAAAAGAGACTGAATATCTCAAAACTCGTATCTTACATAGGCGTATTCTCAAGTGAGACTCGGAGTATCTCAAAAAATCTATTTGCACAGAAGTATCTCAAGGAAGACTCTGAGTATCTCAAAACTCGTATTTTACACAGGAGTATCTCAAGTGAGACTCTGAGTATCTCAAAAGTCGTATTTTGCACAGGAGTATCTCATGAGAGATTCTGAATATCTGAAAAGTCGTATCTAGCATAGACGTATCTCAAGAGAGATTCTGAGTATCTTAAAAGTCGTCTTACATAGGCGTATTTCAAGAGAGATTTTGAGTATCTCAAAAGTCGTATTTCGCATAGGCGTATATCACTAGAGATTCTGAATATCTCAAAAAGTCGTATCTTACGTTCATAGGCTATCTAAAGTGAGATTCTGAGTATCTCAATAGTTCCACCTTACATTGTCGTATCTCAAATGAGATTCTGAAAAGTTTTATCATTTACTTTAACCTTTTTCAATGTCTTATTTCAATGGGTTATAGGAAATTATTATTCTTGATTAGTGTATATGTAACGTTTTGGACTCATCAGACAAGGGATCGTAGTTCGACCATCCTAGAAAGAACTCTCTTCAAATGTTCCCCTCCCCAAGAGGTGCTGGGCCTGTAAATTTTTTTTTTTTTTTTTTTTTTTTTTTTTTTTTTTTTTTTTTTTTTTTTTTTTTTGCTGACTTAAAAATTTCAAATACCTGACTCAGACTCCGGACTTTCACCATACTAAATTTATAATTGTATGACTCCTGCTCAATCATTTTACACCGCCCAGGCTCCAGACTCATTTATTTTAATTTAAAAAAAAATTTTTTTATCCGGCTTCTGCTCAGCCACAAAAAAAAAAAATTTCGTTACCGATCCAGCTTCCACCCAAAAAAATTACTCTTTGCTCCAACTTCAGCGCCGGCTCCAACTCCTCAACCTTGTAAAAAGGAAGATGTAATGTCACTAATGCTCTAAATATTTCGTATCCAAAAATCTCTATTATTGTAATTTCTTATTTATTTTGAATTTGTAAGTTTTTTTTTTTTAAGTTCACACCTCAGGAGGGAGCTACTCTAGGTAATTTCTACCTAGGATCCGGCCGAGGGATCGAACCCAAACCCTGTGTGCCATGAGACTCTGTCGCTCTAAAAGATTGTCCCGTGGTAACGGTTGACTTAATTGTATTATTTGTACTATTGTTTTAAGGTATTCACTATTTATATTGCATTAATGTATTTATTATCTATATTGTGTTAATACATTGATTAATTACCTTTTATGGCCTAAGACTCCTGGTATTTATCACCTAGGACTCCTAGTATTTACGGCCTAGAACTCCTGGTATTTATGGCCTAGACTCTGAGTTATTAAGCCTAGAACTCATATATGCCAGACTCTTGGTTATTAAGGCCTTAGGACTCCTGGTGTTTGTGGCCTAGGACTTCTGGTGTTTATGGCCTAGGACTTCTGGTATTTATGGCCTAGGACTCCTATTATTTACGGCCTAGGACTCCAGGTATTTATAGCCTAGGACTCTTGGTATTTATGGCTTAGAACTCCATGTATTTATGGCCTAGGACTCTTGGTATTTATGGCCTAGGACTCCTGGTGTTCATGGCCTAGGATTCTTGGTATTTCCTTAAGCTGCAATATATTAAATAATAAAAAGTCCTTCCAGTTATGATGAAGAAAGAGTTTAACCAGGTATAATTTGTATGGTCGCCTGCCCTAATGAGTTGTCAGTACACCTGTGTAGTGTTCATATAACATAAAAAGGGACTTTAATTTATTATTATTATTATTATTATTATTATTATTATTATTATTATTATTATTATTATTATTATTATTATTATTATTATTATTAGTTAGTTAGTATTATTATTATAGTAGTAGTAGTAGTAGTAGTAGTAGTAGTAGTAGTAGTAGTAGTAGTAGTAGTAATATCTTCACGAAAGAAAAGTTTTAACGGTAGTCATACTAAATAAAAAGTATTTTTTTCATCCTTCATTCAAATGTTCATCCATTAATTTCACACACACAAAAATTCATTCGTAATCATACTCAATATTGGTTCAAAAATGGAGCTCCCATAATTTCTCAGGAACGTAAATTATTCACATTCATATTTCAAAAAAAAATCTTAAAAAATTTGTTGCAAGCAAAATATCTCAAACTTCAAACTAAATACTGTTTATTTACCCTTGCTCAAAACCATCAATAAATTCAATACCACTAGTCATTTTAAGTACCTTAAAAATATATAATATTTTCAGAACCAGTGTATAGCAACATTGTTCAAACATTTTATCATTAAGTACATTAAGATTCAAACATTTCTCACAGTGCTCAGAGTTAGGATGAAGAAGACTTAAACCCCGAAATCCAAAAATAAATATGGCAAAAAGATATATATATATATATATATATATATAATATATATATATATATAGATATATATATATTATACTATATATATATATATAATAATAATATATATATATATATATATATATATATAATATATTATATATATATATAAATATAATATATAATATAATATATAATATATATAATATATTATAGTACATATTATTAATATTAAAAGTATATATATATATATATATATATATATAATATATAAATAACTATATAAATATATATATATAGGCTATATAATATATATATATATTAGATGTTAAAATTGCATAATAATCCAATAATAAGAGTTAAGAAAGAAACATATAATAGTAAGGTAAAGAATTAACTGCCTGCTCCGGGATTGAACCACCGCCATGTTGTGACTGAGGACAATATACCCGGTGCGTTTACGACTGAGCTTCCTCCAAGCCAAAAAAACTTGGGATTCAAGAAACAACATTATAAAGCAAACCAGCTCCCTTCAAGCGACATCACCCAGGGTCCAGCCTGTCCTATCCCTCGTTCTTTATATTGCAGATGTTAAATATTCCATAATAATCGCAATTATATTAGATGTTAAAAAAAGAACATATAATAGGAAGGTAAAGAATTAACTCCCTTCTCCGGATTAACCACCCCATGTTGTGACTGAGGACAATATACCCGGTGCGTTTCGACTGAGCTATCCTCCAAGCCAAAAAACTTTGATTCAAGAAGAACAGTTTAAAAGCAACCGAGCTCCCTTCAGGGAACATCACCAGGTGTCCAGCCTGTCCTATCCCTCTTCTTTATATTGTAGCTGTTAAATATTGCATAATAATCGCCAATTATATAAGATGTTAAAGAAAGACATATAATAGAAGTAAAGAATTAATGCTTCTTCCGGATTGAACCAACCGCCATTTGTGCGACAGAGACCAATATACCCGGCTGCGTTACGACTGCAGCTATACTCCAAGCCAAAAAACTTGATTCAAGAACAGTTATAAAGCAACCCAGCTCCCTTCAGGCGACATCACCAGGGTCAGCCTGTCTATCCTTAAAATTCAAGTTTTTGCTTGGAGGGATAGCTCAGTCATAACGCACCGGGTATATGGTCCTCGAGTCGCAAACAGCGGGTGTCACATCTGGAGAGCAGTTATCTTTACCTTCCAATATGCTTTTCTTAAAATCAATTCTTATAGAATCGATTATTATGCAATAGTTAACATCAATTCACAATATAAAGATACGAGGAATAGGACAGGCGGACCACCCTGTATGTCGCCTTGAAAGGGACTCGGCTTAGCTTTATAACTGTTCCTTGAATCCAAGTTTTTTGCTGGAGATAGCTCAGTCGCTTAACCACCGAGGTAATTGTCTCAAGTCGGTCAACATGGCGCTCTCAATCCCGGAGAACGCAGTAATTCTTACCTTCCCTTTATATGTTCTTTCTTTAAACATATAAATTGTAATTATATATATATTATATATATTTAAAATCTAATAGTACACCTATACATGAAAGGTGTATAGGTATATAAAATTTCTTTTAGATTATATATATCATATTATATTTATATAGGCTATATTCAAAAATATACCTGAATCTGCTTAAACATTCTGTACCCAATTAACAGTAAACTGCATGGCAGTTTTTACACATTTTTTTAAGAATTTAAATATTTAATTTATTTTTATTGAATATTTTATTTTTATTAAATATTTTAATTTTATTAAATATTTTATTCACACCCGTCTAACTTCTCTAATTTTTAATTTCTCTATATTTTTTTTAAATTCTCTTCTTTTAAATATTATATTTTATTCAATATGCATATGAAATTAGAACAAAACAAATATTTTTACTGAAACTAACTGATTTAATTTTAGTAATAAAATTATTATTATTATTATTATTATTATTATTATTATTATTATTATTATTATTATTATTATTATTATTATTATTATTATTATTATTATTATTATTATTATTATTATTATTATTATTATTATTATTACTTATATTTATTTTTAATATTATTTTTATTAATATTATATATTATTATTATTATTATTATTATTATTATTATTATTATTATTATTATTATTATTATTATTATTATTATTATTATTATTATTATTATTATTATTATTATTATAGTATTATTATTATTATTATTATTATTATTATTATTATTATTTTTATTATTATCACAAATTTTGTCT
>JABUQX010097711.1:0-5000 GCA_015478945.1 Trachelipus rathkii | reverse complement strand
AAAACTGGATAAACAAAACCAAAACAAACAATCAAGTTATTGATTTAAAAATCAAACAAGAATTTCAATTCAAAAGAAACCAACTCCCCCCTTCCTCCCCCCTAACCATTTCCCCATCTCTCCTTCCCTTCTCTTTATCATAGCCTTAATTTTATTTTGTGGGGACGGGGGCCAGGCTCATTTACGACGGATAAGCAAGAGAGCGAGGAGTGCCAGAGAGCCTGGGGTCTTGGAATACTATATCTTTGTGTGAATTGAGGGGGCATAATGTTCTTAGGTCCTCCAGTTGCACAAGGCCTAGCCTTATTTCTGACATATTGGTACGATTTAGGGTTGGCCGAGCACTGCATCGCACTGCATCGCACCGCACTGCACCGCACCGCACCTGGTGCGTCGGCCAGCCCTACTACCATTATATGGATGAGATATTTTACGGGGAAATTATAAGCGAAGTGCTTTTTAAACGGTACGCTTAAAGGGAATATCTCGGACATGTTTCCCTCTCTTGGTATTTCACAGTATCTACTCCTCATCTCCTGTTTTATAAATTAATTAAAATAATTTTCAAGTTTTGTTTTTTTTTTTTTTTTGTATTTTTTTTTTTTTTTTTTTATTTAGTTATTTTTTGTTTTTTTATTTTTTTTTTTTTTTTTTTTGCCCGATTTTTTTTTTTTTTCTTTATTTTTTTTATTTTTTTTTTTTCGTTTTTTTTTTTTTTTTTTTTAAGGGAGCCCGTAAGACCCTTTATTTATTAAATAAATCTACCATATAACAAAAAACTTAACTTAATTATCCATATGAACTAATTTAATAATATTTTTGTTCTTGAAATCCAAACTTTGGTTGTCTTTTCTTCTCTCTGTAACCTTGCATATGATTTCTTTTTCGATCTCTCAGTAGACGGTCACTGCTCATCCTTTAAGTTAATTAATTAACTAATTATTAATTAGTTAATTAATAGTGATGTTCTTCAGGGTTTTATTACCTTTGTTACATAACCTTCCCTTTTTTTCACTCATCATTTAATTACCTAATTACTTTTATTTTGTTAAACTAATAATGATTTATATTCCTGGTTCGTAATCATTACAGGATTGAACGCAGGGCTACGAAGAAACGCAGCGGAGACGAAAGGTTTTATGTGGAGCCTGACCTGACTTGACCTGACCTGACCTGACCTGACCTGACCTGACCTGACCTGAACAGTCGAACTATTGACAATTTCGAATATTTAAATTAAGTAGCCGTACATCTGCATCCAAATTTCGACCAAATAAAAATGCGTCAGGTCTATATTTTGACAGACATTTTTTTGGATAAGCTTATTTACAAGCACAATATATGACATAATATTCACAGATTTATCATATACTACAAATACAGGACAAAGTATTTTTCTATTCATATATATTTAAATGAGTAGTATTAGAAAGGTCACGAAAAAACGAATACTAAGAAGGAACAGCAAAGGTTGAATTAGATTACCATGTTTATGAAGAGGATATTGTTATGGAAGATTGAATAAGGTAACAAGAGGAAACCCTTTTAAAGCATTGAGAATAACCATGTTTTCTCAGTCGATGTAGTCCAATTAACAATATGAAGTTTATAAAGATAAAAGAAAAAACCACGAGTCATTTACAAGAGGCGCCGATAATCAAACACGGTGCAGGGACAACCTCCAGCCAGCCACGCCACAGGACACGTCGGCACTACTAAAAGAGGCGTCATAGTCACCACAAGCGCGCTGAATTATCTAATTAATTGTCCAGAGTGCACGCCGATCACTTGCGGATGGATCGGTGATCTTATACTGTCACCTAGAAGAATCTGATGTTCTGACCGGTGAGAGCGAGTACGATCTATTAACTTTATTGCAATTATTGCGAATAGATTTTTACATATGATAATTCTTTTCAGTATAAATATGATAAGGATTTTCCAACAAGGCACTTATGTTTCGAGGCATGTTAGAAAAAACAAAAAAAAAAACACTGTGAAAAATTCCAACTAATACTATTCCACTTACAGAACGAGACTGCTTTTTCGACGGCCGTCCGTGGCGGCCAGCAACCCAACCGTAAGAAAGGGCGGATTATTGAGTGCGATAACTATAGAAGGTGTCTAAAATTAAATCTCTCTGGAGGATGTTAATTTTTTTATTGCAATGGGTTAACCTGACGGATGAACTCCGGGGTCGAATACATAGGTACCTTAGTGCTGCGGAAGCATGAACGTTGGTAGCACCTTTTTTTTTGTGTTAGAGATAACTCAAGAGAGATACTAAGGTGATTATAGTTAGAGGCACAGGAAGAACAGGTAACCTATCTTTCAGGTGCCTATAGTTTGAGCAGTTTTAGTGTTGGAGCTCACTGTATTGGTTAGAAGGAAGGCGTAGGCAGTCAACATAAATTACCACACTACGAGGGGAAGGTTTAATAGCACTTACTTAATGAAGTGAAACGATGAGGAGTATAGACAAACTGGCGGCAGTATCAGATAGATTAGGTGGGGAGGAGTAAGGTCGAGCGGGAAAGAAAAGGGACGAATAGAAAAGTAGGACACATACATTGTAGAGCACTTTTTTGTAAGAGTACTCACTTGTGAGGAGGGCAAATAAAGCTCTTGTTAGAAAACTTTTATGTTAGACTCCAAACTGGTTAGAGGTAATAAATAAACCTACTTGCTAGCTATATTTAGATAAAGTTAAGCAGAGTAAGTTAGGTGAAACTACAAACTTTATCTAGTAAATTCGGGTGCGAGACGCTGGGTCAAAAGTTTTTTTAGAGATTAGATTACAGAGGCGAAAACCTTTCTTTCGTTAATTAAATAACAATTCTCAAAGTGGATATACGCGTGCCAAGAACTGTTGGATTATTGAGGAAATATTGGCATTTTCTAAACTATGATTTTTCAATAAACAAAGGTTAAGTTCGTCTACTAGATTGAGGGATACTGTGTAAGTTACTCTCTCACTGAGAAATACCAAACTTATAGGCAGGAATAATTATGAGTCTCTGACTTGACATAGCATTATTAAAAAAACAGGTGGTGTTATGTGTCTTTTTCTAAAATACTTCCATATTCATTGTCCAAAGATTAGATAGAGTATGTTGAAAATAACCTGTTTTAGATAATCTCTTAGGCAGCATCTTTATATATGTGTGGTGTAAGAAGTCTCCACTGGTATAGTAGAAGGGGAAAATATAACCCTTTCCGCGTATAATCTAAGCATCACTTATATTCATGATAAAGTTGTTATTTCCTCCACCTGTATATAGAAGCGGAAGCCATAACCTTTGGTGTGTTAAACAACTTTATATGGGTTATTAGGAGACATCAAAACTCGAATATACCGAAGAATAAATCCTCTTGTAAGTTGATAAGCCACGTCTTTAGGAGTTTTAGGCTCCTCGGATGTGTTAATTAAGTGTAGCTAATGCTATAGAGCTCCCAACTAGCTGTTAAGAGGAAATAACCCCTCTTGTTTTAAGAACTAACACCTCCATCTAAGTTAGAGAGAGTCTAAAAACCTCCGGCGGAGTTCAAAATATTGACCTAGCAAAAATTATAAACCTAAGTATAAGTATATATGGAATATTACCACATAAACAAATTTAATTTAACGCTGTGCCGGGACTCTCTGGGCTACTTCATTTTCTCTTCAATCTCTTTCGTTCCCCTTCTTTTCATCTCGTCCACTCTTCCCTCACCATACTACATAATGCTCTCTCTCTTCCTCTCTCTTCTTTTCTATAATTTCTCTTATTCGGTCTCTCTTTTTACTCTTATATCTAACCTACTCTTCTACTTCTGTTCTCCTCTTTTCTTGCTCTCTCTCTCATGTGATGATAAGTATGTGAGGACAGGGATCTACCATAGATTGTGTTCTAGTCGTATAGGTGGGGAATAATCAATGCCACACCGTGTGCCACACAGATGTAATTAGTACGATTGGGTTGGTGGAAGAAAATAGATCGTAAATAGAAACTATTGCCTGAATAGGATATCCACATTATAAGTTATGTTAATATGGACGATAGTGACTCAGTGCAGAAGAATGAGAAACATGAAAAATGCAGTTTGAAAAAGGTGAATGGGCTCTTATAAATTAATCACTAATTTTAATAAAGTGATGGGAGTGGGAGAAACAAATCCAAAAGATGTGTAAGTATGTTTGCTACCATGCCGTATAGAGCCATTTGTGAAAGTGTTTTTTGCATATGTTATGAAGAGTTATAGGGGGGGGACTTATGCATCTTGAAAGGAATTGGGAGGTAGGGATACCAGGACCTGTTTGAAAGTTGTTAAGTCAAAGAGGGGGAAGCTAGGAGGAATAGAAAAGGAAAGATTATTGCAAGGCCTAGTATAAGAAAGATGGTATGTTAGAGCAAATTAGATTAGGAGGAGATGTTAAAATATGCATTGAGTGGAGGGGATTGCTGTTAGAAAGATGGAGAGAGAAAGAATGGACAGTGTTTAAACACGTGTTGCCCGAAAACGTCCTCAAAGCAGAAGTATGCGAATGGAGGAGATTCAAAGATGCAATGTCCGTTGAAATAGCGATATCATAGGAAAGTGACGCACCCGATTACACGGGAAAGATAGAGATTGGAGAGAGTCACGTGAGTGTTGAGAAGAACTCGATAGAAGATAATTAACCCAAAAGAAACTACTCATATGAGAGGCTGTGAATAATATAAACAGAACCTCCTGTATGTTTAAAATTAACTTGAAATAAATAAATATATTAAAAGTATAATTTTGTATTATGTTAAGTGTTCTAAATAAATATCTGTAAAAAGGAGAGTTTTTGTATATATTAGGTGATTATTTTTTAATAAAATATTTTTTAAATTTTTGGCAGGAGATAGTATGATCGTATATAGGGCTATAAAGTATATATATATATATATAATAGTTATAATATATATATACTATATATAATAGGGGTAATGTTTAAAACATTAATAGTGAGATGAGTTATATAAGTAAAAGTT
>JABUQX010097710.1:5000-13988 GCA_015478945.1 Trachelipus rathkii | reverse complement strand
ATATTATATATATAGTGTATATATAATATGATATATATTAATTTATAGTATATATATGGTATATATATGTATATATGTAATATGGTTATAAATAGTTATATAGTATGTCGGGTGAAAGTTGCCACCGGAAATTGGATATATAATATTTTAATTATGTATTATATATATATATATTATAACTATAATTAGTATCTCTAAATTTATTAAGTGTAAATATATATAAAGTATATATTATATAGTATATATATTTACCGTAGTGTACTATTGCCGTGTAAAAATAAAGACGTTTTGAAGATATTAAATATATATATATATAGTATATTATATATATATATATATATAGATTAGTAATTACTTGATATGTTTATAAATTAATTAATTAAAGTACGATGAGATATATATATAATATTATATACTTATAATAGTAGTTCAATAGATATATAATACTATCATATATATTCTCTGGAATCCAGTCATCTGCTGGAAGCATCTGCTGAACTTGCACCCCTCACTACTATTATATTATATTATATTATATTATATATAATATTTACATATATATATTATCAAGTATATATAATTATTATATTTTATAATTTTATATATATATAATATATATAACTATATAATACTAATATATTGATATATATTTTTATTATAGTGAGGGTATTATTATAATGATATAGAGGAATTATATATATATATATTACAGTATGATATATATATAGTTGATAATATTTTTATTCATACTATATATATATATATATACTTATAGAGGTAATATATATTATTATATATAAATATTCATTATGATATTTAATATAAAATTATAAAAATATATTTCTGAGACACACTCTTATGTGAAAATATATATTTAAATATGTTCTTAAATATCTATCTATATGTATATATATGTATAAAATATATATAATTACTATATAATATATATTATATATATATATATATATATATATATAGTATATATATATATTCAGTTATGTATATTATAATATAAAATATATAAATAATATTGGTTCTGAGACACACTCTTATGTGAAATATAATATTTAAAATTATTAGATATATATATAATATAAAATATTATGATGCTATAGATGTACAGTGTATACTAATATATATAGTGAATGATTATATGTAATATAGTGGAGTATTAACTGAGTTTCTAGTACTATATATATATATATATATTAATCATATATATACTATGTATGGCCTTTATATTGTGACATGCGGTATATATATAATATAGTGAATTTTTGTTTCGTCGTGACTAATAATTATTTGATATAAAATAGTCTTGTATGGTGTCTACAAATTAATGTGCCTTTTCGAATTGTGAAAAGCGAAATCTTTAATTTTAACAATAGTCATGTGATGGGTTGGGGACCATCAATGAGAAGGCGACGATAAACGGAGTTAATAATAGTTATAATAGGGGCTCTAGAGAGACTTCTTCGCAATGATTCAGATTGAATTGAGTCATATATCAGTATGAGTTAGTTTAAAGTAAGGTAATATGAGGATATTTATGGAAAAATAGTAATAATATAAAATAGTTATAGTGTTTACTATATAGTAGAGTAAGGGTGCTTAGTAACTATTATTATATATATATATATATAATTTACTATATATATATATATATATGTAATATATATAATATGTATATATATATTATACTATTATAGTATATATTATATATTCATTGATATATATTATTATATTAACGTATATAATATATAGTATACTATACTATATATTATTATATAGTAGTATATATATATATACTATACCGTATTATATAATAATAATTTATTATATATATATATAATATATATATACTAATATATATTATATATATTAGTATATATTAAATATTATATATATATTATTATATATAATATATTATATTATATTAGTATATTATTATATATATTATATATATATATATATATATATAATAAGTTTATTATATATATATATATTATATATTATATATATAATGTATATAGTATATATATAGTTATATGATATATATTTATATTTACTATAAGATATATATATATATATATTATATATATTATATCGATATATATATATAATATATATATATATATATTATATATATATAACAATAATTTTATAGTTAAAGAAATAGTACTCACTCATATATATTGTATATATATACTATATATATATATTATATATTATATATAGATTTATTGATATATTATTATATATAATTATATACTAAGTTTGTTTATATGACTTTAAAAGTGTCACTCGTATAATTTTTTGCGCTTACCAAATATTAATTTCTATACACATTTGTTATATATGATGATTTACTGTGCTGAAGCGGAAAATGAGGCTTTGACACAATCGTCACTACCCGAGTAGTACTTTTCAACTCAGAAAAAAAGATTTGAAATCGTTATGAATTGGGAATTGTAGTCAAAGATGTAAAGATTTCTTTTTTGACAATAATGGTTATCTATATTTATTATTGTTATTATTATTTATTATCTTTATTATTATTTATTATTATTAGAATTATTATTATTATTATTAATTTATTATATATTGATTATTATCTATTATTATTATTATTCATTATTATTATTATTTTTATTATTAAGGGTTGTTAAGGAAATATGAAGATTAATAAAAGGGGAAGGCTTGAGGTGTGTGTTAAGGAAATATGAAGATTATTAAGAAAAGGGGAAGGCTTGAGGTGTGTGTTAAGGAAATATGAAGATTATTAAAAAAGAGGGAAGGTTTTGTCAAGTGGATGGATGAAGGAACTAAATTTTTTGGGCATTGAGAGCAACCATATTTCTCTGCCCAAATTAGAAATCAGTGAAATATTAGTATTCAACTGCTTCAATGTCTTCCTCCTTGCCCTACTTATTTAGTGAAAGAATTTAAAAAAAAAAGTCATTGTAAGAGTGGATAGATGATGAAGTGACAGAGAGAGATTATTAATAGAAGAAGAAAAAGTTGGAATAGGGCAAACACTGGGAAACGTGCATAAAAGGTTAAGTGAAAGAGTGGAAATCATGGTGAAGTTTACAGACATGAAGATAATACTGATAGAGGGAAGTTTAAAGATCATAGCATCGTGCCAAGGATTCTATCAAAAGTTTTTTAAATATATATCAGCATTAAAACAAAAAGTTTACAAGAAATGCGGAAAAGAAGAGAATCAGATACTGGCGATTCTGGAGATGTAATTATAGAAGCATCTAAGAAATTTTCAAATCTTCCGTAATATATATATATATCATAATATATATAGTATATATATATATATATATATATATAGTAATATATATATATTATTATATATATATATATATTATATATTATATATAAGTATATATATATAAATATTATTATATATATATATTTACTCTACTATATATGAGATATTATATATATACTATATTATACTATACTATTATATAATATAATACATTATATTATATAGTATATATCATATATATTATATATTAGTACTTATATCACTAGTAGGTGAAAATAATAATTATATAATATAGCGTATATATTATACTACCCTAGTACTGATATTGTTATAACATATATGAGATAACTTATTGTAATCTATATTCATGTATATCTAATCATATTTCTAGTATATATCATACTAATATAAGTCTAATACATATTAGTTGGTATTTATATAGTATATATGTTAATATAAGATTATATATAATATTATCATATAGTATTATATGAGGGAGTAGTATATAAGTATTAGGTGACCTAGTTTGTGCTCATACAGTTAGTATATATAAGAATATATTGATAGTATAGGAAACTAGTTTAACTTGTATTAGAATAAGTGCGTATAGACTAGTAGTTATAACTATTATTATATTGATACATTATAAGTGTATAGTTATGCAATCTAAATCTATTATTACTTTGATATAATGGTATGGGATGTTGAAAGGGAAATATCATAATAAATCCTGTAGATATATATTAAAGTGAAAATTGCTCTTTGTGATAAATAATTCAACCGATATATGCATCTATATATACTACTATATATATCTCTTATATATCTATAGCTCTTAATTCAAGTAGATTTAATATATAGTTTATATAAGTATGGGTAGTTAATCATACTCATATCACCTAATAATCAATATAAGTCTATTTCTCATCCCCAATATACTGCATACATTAAATTTTTTAAAATATAATATAATAATTGATTTATTAAACCATCACTTATATTCTCTTTATATTTATCGGGGATACTATGATATATATCCTTATCGAAAGTTCCGCCTACGTGATCTCAGGCTCACTGACTGGTGTATATAAATATTAATTATTATGAGATGTTCCATGTTGTTATTGTATTTATTTATATTATTAATGGTTTTAATAATATTACTATATATTATATATATAATTATATTATATTATAATATATATATACAATATACTATATATATAATATGTTAATTATACTTATATATATATTATACTAATAATATAATATACTATTTATAACTATTAATTATAACATATTATAAATAAACAATAGGATAAATAATAGTTTGTATAATATATTATCTGATATTCACAAACTATTAAATAATATCTCTCTATCTAAGTCATTTATAATATAATATAATATATATATTGATATATATAAATTATATATTATATAATATACTAGTATATTTAATATTTATTTATAGTTATATTAAGTATATATATATATAATATTATATATAATCATATTTATATATATTATATGTCATTATTATAGATAGGTATATAGTTATGTTATATTCTTTGTTGTCCGGTCATTATGTTATGTCTGATAAGATTGTGTTATATATATAATATTATATTATATATATATATATATATATAGGCACAAATTTGAGGGAAGGCTTAAGAATATCTGTATCCAATTTTAAAAAGCCTTTTCAAATGATTTTCCGGTCAGATTATCTCCTAGATTTCTTCTATCCCTTGTTTCCAATAACTGCACAAGGTGGAAAAAATTCTTTTGATATGAAAAAAACAAAAGAATTGAAGGAAATCTTTTACGTGTCCAAATTTTTTTCTCACTTTTTATCATTATTATATATAGTTCGAAGGCTGTTGTGATATTTTTTTATATACAGGATCTATTAATTGATTTAATTATTAATATATTTCATTTAATTTATTTCCAAATGTAATCTGAAAGATATATATAGATTATATGTAGTGATTTTATTTATTTTATTATTATAATATATATATAGTATATAATAATATATATATATATATATATATATAATATAATATGTATATATATATATTTATATATATGATAATACATAAGTGTACTGCACATGCACTGGATGTATTACACCATTA
This sequence comes from Trachelipus rathkii, assembly GCA_015478945.1. NCBI lineage: Eukaryota > Metazoa > Arthropoda > Malacostraca > Isopoda > Trachelipodidae > Trachelipus > Trachelipus rathkii. Next base: position 8,555 of record JABUQX010097710.1, on the reverse strand, counting down.
CTACACCAGACTAGTTAACCCTAATATATTTATTTTTTTAACGTTAACTAATTTTTAATATCTATATAATATACTATATATTTATACCTTTGAAGAGTGTATAATAATATAATAATATATTCATTTAATATTAATTATTTAATTAAACAAATTATAATTTATAATTATCTGAAATTTATATATATATATATATATATATATTGTGAAGTTAAGTTTTAAGTTAAGCTACTGTTATAATTAACTGTGAAAGATGATATTTAACTCCAACTGTACCAAAATATGAGAAAAATAAAAGTGAAAAGACAGATTGCAAATGAAAAATTGAAGAGGCAATCACTTTTGAGGACGGGGCATATATAGGACTAGCAAATACAAAAGTAAAGATGCTACTATAAAAGAAGCAAATGCAAAGTGAAGAAGCTACTAAAGATTCAAATACAAAGTAGAGAAGTTACTAAAGATGCAAATACCAAGTTAAGAAGTTGATAAAGAAACAAATACTGACTCGGCAAAAGCTAAACAATATTAAAGAAGTACAGACTAGACTACAAACAATTGTCAAGAGTAACAAAACTCTTCGAACAATTTAAAGTTAAAGCAGCCCTTCATCTTAAACCCACAAAGCTCATTTCTTCACACAATCTCCATTCATCACTAATGAAGGTCAATTTTAGTTGGTATAAATGTTGTTTGAATGTAAAAGATAACATAAATTTTAGAACTGAATAACCAAAATGCTTTATAAGTTACTGATTCCTTCAGCAAGTCACTACATTTAAATATGCTAATGAAAGGAAAACACCTTTGCAATGCAATCAGAATATATTGCTATTTTATTATTATTACTATTATTTTTCTATATTATTATTATTATTATTATTATTATTATTATTATTATTATTATTATTATTATTATTATTATTATTATTATTATTATTATTATTATTATTATTATTATTATTATTATTATTATTATTATTATTATTATTATTATTATTATTATTATTATTATTTTTATTAGTAGTAGTAGTAGTAGTAGTAATATTTCATTATTATTATTATTATTATTATTTATTATTATTATTATTATTATTATTATTATTATTTATTATTAGTTACAATTAATTATTCATTATTATTATATTATTAAAATTGACATTAAAAAAATCAGAAAGGTTATATAGTCATATCAGTATAGGTTTTATGTCTAAATTAAATATTAATTTTTATGAATTCATAATAAGAATATAGAAATAATAATAATAATAATAATAATAATAATAATAATAATAATAATAATTTAATTATAACAAATATTATAATAATAATGATAATCAATAATTATAATAATACTAATAATAATAATAAATAATAAAAATAATAATAATAATAATAATAATATAAAATAATAATAATAATAATTAAATAATAATAATAATAATAATAATCCATAAAAATAATAATAATGATAATAATAAAATTTTACATAAAAATTAAAAAAAAATATTTTCAAAATCTGTTTTCTTTTTTGAACTTCAAACTTAAATTCCAATTAAAAATCATTGTCAAATTATTTTATTAACCAAAATAATCCACTTTGTAGTTAACAATACCCACAACCGACCTTGTGCGAACATATATTATTATTTTATTATTTATTATTATTATTATTAATTATTATTATATTATTGTAATTATTGTTATTATAGTATTTATTATTATTATTATTATTATTATTATTATTATTATTATTATTATTATTATTATTATTATTATTATTATTATTATTATTATTATTATTATTATATATTATATTATTATTATTTTTTAATTTTTATTAATTTATTATTATTATTATTATTATTATTATTATTATTATTATTATTATTGATTGATTATTATTATTATTATTATTATTATAAGTTTTCATTATTATATTATTATATTATTATTATTATTATTATTATTCATTATTATTATTATTATTATTATTATATTATTATTATTATTATTAAGAGTAATTTATTTTTAAGAATTATATTGCATATACGCTGATAAAAAGATGTCCAAGTTTAACTTTTAAAACGTAAAGTGAATGCATCTCTGTTTCTTGACTTTACAGGATGCGATTGTAAGTATGGGCAAGATTGGCAAGTGTGGCCAAAGAGTGCCAAGTGCCGTTCAAGTATTGATAGTTTGTGCCAAGTGTGTTCAAAAGACCATGAATTAATGTTATGCGAAAAGTTTACCAAGAGTGCCAAATGTGTTCCAGTATAAGTACGGGCAAAGTTTGATGTATGTGTCAAGAGTGGCAAATGTGTCCAAGAGTACGCACGTGTGCCCAAGGATTATAAAGTAGTTTACAAAAGTGTCAGGTGTGTCACGAGTGAAAAGAGTGCCAAGCGAATACAATATATTGCCAGACCATATAAAGGGTGTCAAAATAATAAAGTTTGTGAAAATTTGCAAAGATTGGTCGTGGGAGCGAAATCTAAGAGTTTTTAAAGAGTGTCAATGGGTTGTCAAAGCAGTGCGCCTAGTGTGCCAAGAATACAAATGCGCCAAGAGTACCAAGGAGTGCCAAAAGTATCAAAAGCTATCAAAAAGTTCCAATTAAAAAATGAAAGTGTATGAAGGCAGCAATGGTGTAAATATGTAAATAATGCAGAATTGGCACCGAGTGCCTAGGTATATCGATTCCATTAATTAAACTTGCATAATTAAGAGAGCCACCAAATAAAATTTCATACACATGCTCAATGACTTCTACACTATGCCTCTGTTAGGACTAAGTTAAAATATAAAAAATAATTTAAAATATTTAATCGGTATATTAAAACTTAAAAAAAAATTTCCTTCGTATAAGTGAGCTGACACTATAAATGCATGGCAGCGGGGTACGAAGCGTCCCCCCCTTCCAGCCCTACTACCACCCTTTGCAAAATAAGTTTTGATGTTTCTTACCATGTATTAAAGGGTAAATAACTGTTAATAACTTAAAGAATTACCCATCTTATATATTATATATATATATTTTTTTAAAAAATATATATATATATATTATATATATAATATTATATATTATATATATAATATATATATATATATATATATATATATATATTATATATATGATATGTAACACGGGTATGTTTTTTGATAACGTTGCCAATCCCATGGAATGTTGAATAGAAACAGCTAAAAATGGCCACACAAAACAAACATGATTAAGCGCTGTGTTAACAAATGCCCACAATACCAAAATAATATTACCCCCCCCCCTAAAGAAGAAAAATAAACAAATAAATTAATTAAAAAATTTAAATTTAATATCCTTTAAATTATATATTTATAGTTTTAATTTAATTTTTATTTTACTCTCCCCCAAATAAATAAATAGCTTAATTAAAAATTTAAGATTTATATTTTTTTTATTATATACCATTTTAGTATTTACTTTAATTTTTTTTATTATTTATTTTTTTAGTTATTACTTTGAAATTTTTCTCATTTAGCTCACAATCATTTTTAACTTTCCCTTTTCCTTCATCTGCC
>JABUQX010097709.1:0-14902 GCA_015478945.1 Trachelipus rathkii | reverse complement strand
TTATAATCTTGATAAATTTCTTGGCTGGGTAGATATATGGCAAATGAATTGAATCTCCATCCACTCACCGAATCCAAAACATCATTCAGATTAGATCCCAGAATATCGTACTCTTTTCAATCATACCTTCAGACTGATCATATTGGTCGAACAACTACAAAATCTTTACCTTTTCAAACTTTAAATTTAACCTTTAGACTTCTAGTACTTCACACACACAAAATCTACCATAAGCTCCTGCTACACAAGTCACTCATCATCAGAATTGCAAATCTTGCTATTCCCCTCTCATTCCTTTCCACAGCAAGCAACACAAACACATTTCACACACACCACTCCACCACTCATTTCACCATTTCCTTTCATTCTGTGTTTCATTCACAGCGAGGCAAATCAAATTTGCCTTTCTAAATAAATTCATTCACCTCTCTCCTCATCTCCTCAATACATTTATTCCTCTTAGACATTTCATATACAATACGATTCATACATTTTTTCGCCGAGTGATAGAAGGGCGCTTACTGCGCGATCGCTAACTCTCCTTAGGTCATGCATTAGATATGCCTGCAAAGATAAATGTGTAGTAGCAGCCACACCTAACTACCACCGTCCCTTAGTCGCCTTTCTACGACACACGGGACATACGATGTGGGCCAGTTTTTTCTCCCTACACGTATGGATATAAGGATAGGGGGATTGTCTGTAAGATGTTGTCTAGAAGCAGGGGGTGGCAAATAAGTATGTTGATATGATATGTTTGTCTGGTCAACGGATGAAGGTGTTGGATATGAAGCATAACAAAAGGCGAACCATTAGGAACTGGTAAATTGTTTCATGCATTACCTAAGCAAAAGTGGGTTATATAATAATTTATATTTATATATTATATATTATTTATATATAATTATATATATACTATATAGAAATATATATATATATAAATGATATTATATATAATATATTATTATTATATATATATATATATAATTATATATATATATATTATAATATATATAGATAATATATTCATTAAAAGATTATTATTATTGATTTATTATTATTATATTATTATTATGTATTATTATTAGATTATTATTATTATTATTATATTATTATTATTATTATTATTATTTATAATTATTATATGAAATTTAATATTATTTAAAATTCTTAATATTTGTTCATATTTAATCGGCAAAATAATCGGCGAAATTTACCGATGACGAATGACGATGACGATTTTAAAAAAAATATGCCGATTTTTGCCCGATTACGATGACGATGACGATTTAATCGTCCCATCACAATATATAATATATATATATATATTATAATATATATATTGATTAATATATATATATATATATATATATATTATATATATATATATATAAAATATATATAATATAAATATATTATTATATATATAATAGTATATATATATATATATATATATATAGTATATATATATATAAATAGTAATATATATATAATAGGGAAGAAGAAGAAATTAAATATATTTATGGTTCATTGCATTTACAACAGGCGATGATAGAGTTAAAGAAGCTTATGGCAGTGTTAGTATATATGGTGTGTGTAGGCTTACTGAATGGGAATCAAAATAGTATGCATAGTGAAGCGCTGTGTATAGAATAAATTGGTGTCCAAGGTGATTGTTTAGATTAATAGCGGAGTAAGGACCAGGCGTTGTGTTATGCTCTGCCTTCTTATTCAATTGTATATGGATAGGGGTTATGAAAAATAGTGGATTGCAGGAGAATGGTTGTTAAATGGTGCGAGAATGGAGTTGAGGGAGGTGCCCTACCTATATATGCGGATGATTTGGTTTAGTGCTGGCGAATCTGAAGAGAGTTTGAGAGATTGGATAGACCGAGATTTGGCTAGGGTGTGTTGAAAGGATGGGCGCTGAAATAAACGTGGGATAAAGTAATTATGTTGTGTAGTTGAAGTATGTTAAGTATGGTGAGCACCTAGAACAAGTGTCTAGTTTAAATTATTTAGGGTATATGTTGATGAGAAGGGAACGGATGCAGAGTGTAGTAGAAAGTTTGTGAATGCAGGAAGGTGGCTGTGCAATTGCGTCATTGGTGTGAATGCAAAGGGACTAAAGTCTTGAGTGTGCTAGGTCTTACATGAGGGATGTTGTTACCTGTGGATGTATGATAGTAGTGAGACTTATGGTCTGGAATAAGAAGTATACGCTAGGGTACGCTAGGGTCGATAGTTCAATGTTTAGGGTGCATAGGTGTGAGAAGAATATGAAAAGAGAGAATGAACGTATTAGAGAGTTTGGTGTGAAGAAAGGGGTTAAATGAGAGAATAAATGACAATGTATATTGAGATGGTTTTGTCATGTGGAAAGATGAATATAGACTAGTTGCGTTAAGCGGATGCTATAGTGTGAGTTGATTGGGAACCACCGGCTGGGAACGAAGAGAAAGTGGAATGAGTCCGGTGAACGAATGTACGTGAAGGATGAATAACTGTGAGTTTTGGCAGAGGCGAGGAATACAATGCGCGGCATGATAGAGAGAATGACGGGTTTGTATGGGGGCATGGTTGTGGCCCACCTGGGCCAGGGATGAACCCTTACATTTGACGATTTACCATAGTGAGGTCCGTCGCGGTTCCCCTGATGCTACTAGGGTGGATTTTTCATTGTCTTGACGAGCTTCACAATAATTACAGAGGGCTGTAAGCTGGGCTTTCTTTCGACGTTGTGCGATGTTCTCCTACTGCCTTTTCTTTCCATGCTGCTACCACACCCTTTACCCCAATCTTGGCAAAGAGGAAGGTGAAGAAAGAAAGAAATATATATATATATATATATTCTAATGGTTAAATTTAAGTTTGAAAAGGTCAAGGTATTTGTGGTTGTAACGTATGGTCTATCTGAGGGAAATGTTGAAGTCAACGATTTTCTATTATAATCTGAATGATGATGTTTTGGATGGGGTGAGTAGGAGCATCAGATTGATTGTGTTTTTACTGTAAAAACGGCACTAGTCTAAGTTACGGACGCGGTTGTCGATGTTAAAACTTAGCCTGTTGAATGTTTCGTAATGCTAGACAACACATCAAATACCTCAGTTGCTGTAGCTTGAACACTTAAAGTGGTGATTTTTACACTTTCCCCCTCCCGCACGTTTTCTCCGTTTAATGGTTTATTTCCATGTTGTATTGTGTATACAATGTTTCTGTATATTAGGGATTAAGTTTATTGAGTGTTGTAGGGAAGGTATATGCTGGTATTTTGGTCGAAAGAGTGCGTCGAGTACTGAACGTGGCTAAGAATAAATGTGGTGTCAATGTGATGGTTAGTATATAGCGGAGTGTGAGACAGGTTGTTAATGCTTCTCTTCTATTCAATTTGTATATGGATGGTTATGAAACCGAATTCGAGTATTAGAAGTAGAGAAAGGTGTTAGAATGATGGAGAATGAGAGAATAGTGGCAGGCCCTACCTATTAATCGTGATGATTGTTCGTGGCGAATTTGATAGAGAGTTGAGAGATACGGTTAGACAGAGTGATCTCAGGGTGAGTGGTAAAAGCGAGAGGCTTGAAAGTGAACGTGCGCATAAAGTAATTATTTTGTGATGAGATCACCCTCCAGCTGTCGAACGTTTATGTTAATGGTAACAGCTGAACAATGTCCACCGAGTTTAACATATTTAGCTGGTATAGTGGATGAAACGGAACGATATGAGGCAGAGTTAGTAGGAAAGTTGTGAATGCAGAAAGGTGGGCAATTAAATCCTTGTGAATGTAAAGGATTAAAGTCTTGAGTGGCTAGGTCTAATATGAGGGCATGTTGTTACCCGTTTTATAGTATAGTAGTGGAACTATGGTCTGGAATAAAGTATGATAGTATATAATCTAAAATAGGTGCATTGTGTTCAGCAACGACAATCTGGAGTGTCTAGTGTGAGAAGATATCTGATAAAAGAGGAAGAACATAGTAGAGAGTTGTGTGGTGTGAAAGAAAAGGGGTAAACGAGAGAATAAATGAACCAACGGTTGAGATGGTTTGGCATGTGGAAAGTGCAGAATGATAGTCGGATGTATAGTCATAGTGGTGAGTGTGTTGGGGAAGCCGATCCGGCTGAACGAAGAAAAAAGCTGGGATGCATCAGTAAAGGAATGTTGCAGCGCAGAGAAATGTGGAGTTGCAGAGGCCGAGAAGAAATGAGTGCATATAGAGAGAATGCTGGGGTGTTGTAAGGGGGCTATGGTGTGGCCACTTGGGCCAGGGATGAACCCTACAACTTGACGACTTACCATAGATGAGATGCCCGTTGCTTGTTCCCGTGCAAGCGCTAGGTGGGAATTTCTAGATTGCGACGAGTTCTTACTAATTAATGTTACCAGAGGGGGCGGTGTAAGACTGGGGCTTCTTTCGAATTTTGTCATTATTCTCCTACTGCTTTTCTTTTCGATGCTTGTCACGCACCTTACTCCCAATCTTGGGGAAAAAAGGTAGATGAAGAAGAAGAAGAAGAAAAGGGATTAGAGAAGGGAGTGTATTATGGTATAGTATATTAGAGATTAGAGAAGTGAGAAAATAGGATAGTTAGAGATAAGAGAGGAAGTAGGTAGCGTATTAGAGACGTATAGAACTACACTCTGCTACCAATTTAAAGTTGAATTTAAATGAAAATACATGGAAATAAGAAACAACTTACGGAAAGTCGATCTGGAAGCGTGACAAGTTCAATCTGGAATAGATTAAAAAAAAACACAAACAATCTCTTATGAAATACTCACGTGTTTGAAGAAAGTATTATTTACACACATACTTCCTTCCTCACAGAAATCATTCACTCTCCTACCATTCTCATTTTTTCCCGTCACCCCAAATTTACCTGTTATACCATTCCTTTTCTGATCACCTATCCAACCATTTAGATCGCCCAACACAATTAATCTGAAGCTTCTACTCACCCCATATAGAACATCATTCAGATTATCTCAAAGTCTCGCACTCCACAACATCACCCCCAGATAGACCATATGTTACTACCACACCCCTTGACCGTTTCGAACTTAAATTTAACCATTAGAATTCTACTATTCACACAAACAAAATCCACCATAGCTCTTTGCCACTCATCGAAATCGCAACTCCTTCTCCCCCCCTCTCCACTCCAACACACACACACATTTGACACACCACTACTCATCTTCACCGTTTCCTTTCATCTTTTTTCAGTCACATCGAGCAAATCAAATTTACCCGTTCTAAATACACCCACCACCTCTTTCCTCCTTTTCTCAACGCTTATTCCTGACATTCCATGTACCCAAACGATTCGTACACGTTCGCCGAAAGATACATGGTCGCTTATTGCGATCACGACCATGTCCGAGGCCTGCAATAGCATACCTAGTAAGTGGTAGTGGCCAGCTAACCTAACTACCACTATCCCTTTAGTAGTCTTCTACGACACGCAGAACATACGCCGTGGGCAATTGTTTCTCCCCCACACACATGGATATAAGGTAATGACTGTAAGAGTGTGTATATGAACACACAAGAGAAAGGCGAACCATTGGGCACTGGAATGTCATGGGAAATACCCTACACCCCATAAGCCCAATGGGAGGTACTTTCGTCGCTTCGGGTGGGCTACTATGCGTTTATTTATTATTATTAATTATTTATTTATTATTATAGGAATGTATTATGTATATGCGTTATATCTTATTTCCTGATGATGGGTGTTTTATCATGGTACACAAGCTACGTTGAGCAAGGCATATTTTGCACAACATTGAAAAAAGACTCGGCTGGATTAGAACCCACAGATGTTTGGAACGCCATTTCTTCTTTGAAGAGGTTAGAATTAATGGTCATTATTTAATTTATTATATTTTAACTTTTAATTAAATATTAATTTTTTTTTTATTATTATTCAAAGGTTCGACCATTTTTACCATTTAGGACTGGAAGAAAAAATCGGGAAGACTGGAGAGAAGAAAGAAGCGAAAGTTACTTTAGCGATCGAGAAGTTCTTTGATGATAATGGGAAGCTTTTGTACGATCGAGTGTCCAGAGAAGTTGAGCGTTTACACTCTGATATCAAACACAAGAGAAATTAAAGAAAGTGCGTCTTAGTCAAGGGTGCGCGTTTAATTGAAGATGATCATTCATTTTAATTTATATTTGAGAAATGTTTTATTTACTTATTTTTAATTACAGTAATTTTTGTTCGATAAATTTTGTTACAAAAATAAAAGGTTTAATAAAACATTTATTTATAAAACTAAATTTTTATCATAAATATTGAACACTATTTTGTAGTATTTAAAATATACAAATCAATTATAACTACCCAATTGAAATACTAAATAAACTAATGACTTTTTGCTGAATGCCATACTTCAGATACGATAATCTGAAGCTATTCAAGTTCGATAAGAATCTCTTCTTCTTCAACAGTTTGCCCAACCTTGACATTCACAGATTTAACTTTTCCCGAGGCTGCGGCTGTTAAGGAATTCTGCATTTTCATTGCCTCTGCAATATATTTAAACAATTTTATAACCACCTTATTGAAAATTAAATAATAAATTTGTAAGTTAAAAGCTTTGGTTTGAGGTAGAATGACCATTGGATCTAATAGAATCTAGTCCTCACATGATGCAACGGCCCTGAAAGGGTCGAAAGTAAAAAAACAAAATTTGGTAGTCCACCTGAATACTTTCTCCCCTCCCACTGAAACTAGTAGTAAGGAAGAATGGCAATTAGAAAAATTATTTAATTTATAACGTTACCTATGACACAAACTTCTTGTCCTTCTGCTACCATATCTCCTTGGGAACAATTAATACTTTTGACCAATCCTGGCATTGGGGATAGAATTTGTTTTGAAACATCAGCCTGTAAAATGAGAAAATATAATTGATGATTTCTTCGATAAACCGTATCTGACTTTGATATCGGCCACTCCTTTTAATGTCCTCGTCTTTTAATATGGGATAAATGTAACAGTATTACTCAGTTGTGTATAGGTCAGTATAAAACGTCATCAGCGCGCGACATGCTTGGGTGCTAGTGCTGCGGCTGCGTTGGTGCCTTCTATGAGATCATTTAGTGACTCTAGAATACATCAGGCGTTAAGCGGTGATGCCCGGATTGAATAACATTATTAGTCGAGTAACTGAGCGTATGAGTACAGCGTTCGATCAAAAGTGTTCCTATGTAGATTAGCGTGTAAGAAATGAGCTAGATCAAATATACTAAAGTCTCTCTATGTGTCACTTTCGCGAGTGTTAGGACTAGCGTATAACCGACTAGAGACACATAACATATGAGGATCTGCGGTAGCTTAGTATGCGGTAATGTGACAAAAAAAGAGAAAGGAATAATCTTTATTTTGATGATTGTTATGTAGTAATGGGTGAAGTAGAGCGTAATTTGCTGTCTCGGTTGGTAGATGTACTATATTCTTTACTTCTATATTTCCTAGCGCGTGCAGGAGAAGGTTTGCCGCACTCACTGTACCATTGAGAGAAAGTAATTCTTATATCCCATCTAGTTTATGACGTTTGACCGAGATATGTGGCTTGACCATCCGAGAGATATATAGAAATAATTGCAGCTCCTGTCGTGTAATATTAATTAGGTAGTATAAAGGTAAGTTTGCTAATTTAATAACATGATGACTTAATACAGTATACCTAAACTATATATATATTAATATATATATTAATACCCTATTACTAACCTAATGTTATTTAATATACTAACTATGTTAATATATTATATATTTTATATTTTCACCGAAAAGTTTAATCAAACCTCATTACAATAGAGTAGGTCTACTAGATATAAATATAATATAATATATAATTATATTCAATATCAATCGAATACTAGTAATAATAATTTATTAATTTATTAATAATTATAAAAATAAATTACGAAACTAATAATCTAGTTATTATCTCATTTAGTCTACTATAGTTAAATATACTAGAGATTATACTTCTTATAATAATTACCTTATGAGTGATTAGAGGTAACAGAAATATAGTAATAAATAAATAATTAATTTTAATATAATGTATAGTAAGAGAGTGGAGAGTATATATATATATAATATATATATATATATATTATATATATACTTATTTTTATATATATATATTTATAATATATATTATATATATTAATATATATATATATATATATATATATTTATATAATATTATATTATATATAATATATATATTATTTAATTTATTTATATATATATTATATATTTAATATATTATATATATATATTAATATTTATATATATATATTTATTATATATAATATATATATATTATAATATATATATATTATATTAATATTATATATATATATTTAATTAATATTTATTTATTATATAAATAATATACTATTTATATATATATATAATTATATATATAAATAATATATATAATATTATATATAATAATATCAATTATATATTATATATATTAATATATATATATATATATTATATTTAGTATATATATATATAATATATTATTATATTAATAATATATAATATAATATAATTAATATATATATATATATATATTAATATATATATTAATATTAATTTATAATAATAATAATATAATTATATATATTATATATTAATTTATAATAATTATATAATATATTATATATTATATATTAATTTAATATATATAAATAATTTAATTTAATTATATATTTATATATATTAGTATTTTTATTATTAATTATTTATGGTATTTAAGTGAGTAAAATCTTACTCTTTTTTAAATTCCACTCGTTTCAAGTATTCAGATTAGAATAGTGAGGATTAACTGATGTATGAATTTATTGACTACTCATGTTATAGAGGAACAGTGGTAAATTGAGATATTAATTTATATATTTTAGTTTAATAAGGTTAAAATATATTTATATATAATACATAGCTAATGTGAAAACTGTTAATTTGTATAAAAATAAATATATATTATGATAAAAATTAAATTGATTTAAAAATAATAAGGTATAAAATAAATGTTAGTTCTTGCTTTAATACTAAGAAAAATACTGAAAAGATAATATTGGTTTGAGTAATTTATCATATTTAAAGGTGTAAAGTATGAACATAAAAAAAATAATGTACATATGCAGTTTTAACCACAACTTTAGAGTACTCACTTATTCTAATATAGAATAAGTTTTCCATCTAATAACCTATACTACAAAAGTATGGGTGAATCTGACCTGGACTCCACAATTACCTCTACACACTTCCCCACTAAGCTTAAGAACCCCACCTTACTTTCGAAGGCATGATAAATAACTGAGCATAAACTTAGTTTTCCGAGGTAGAGTTAGAGAATGAGTATATATTGTGGAGACAGGTGGTAAACTTTATTAAATAATACAATAATATAACTTTAATTTTATTTTATTTACAAAAGTTTCCGAGTTAGCATTTGCTAGTTTATTTAGGCGGATTTGGTAAAGGTGACCAATTATATGCCACTATCTCCTCACCTTAGAGTCTATTATTCTATTTTTTCGATACCCGTACTATCCCCATAGTAATGTTCTACGACTCATCTATTATTATCTAAAAAGTTTTGTTGACAATATTATAATATAATATATAATATACATTACAACATACATACATACACCTATATATATATAATAATTATATATATACTACTAATTAGTATATGCTCCCCCGAAACATGTTAATTTATAATTTTCATCACTAAAAACTATACTAAGGAGGTAAGTAAATAAATTTATTTAGTATAGATACCACTAGGTAATCCGTTTGTCTCCAGGAGACTTGCTGTTACCTCATCATTTCTCTGACGCTTCCTCAATCTCCTGTGATTTAGTCTATTTCTCAGAAGATTGATTCATTATTATTTTTTATGCTGGCATAGAAATCTCCGATTTGATGATATCTTCAAGAGAGCTGTACGTGTCCTCGTAGATAAATTCTCAAACGAGTATTTGTAATACTTCCTAAATAATGTATGAGAATATTATTAATATTTTATAATTCTTTATATATTTTATCTCTATATATTACTATATATTAATATATATTTAAATATATACCTATATTTATGAGGAAAAACTTTAATAACCTCATAACTATGTACAACTCTACATTATATATATACTATTATTAATGTGCCCATACTTTGAGTAGATAAATATATAACTATTAAGTATGTAATCAATTCATTATAATTGGCTACTACATGAGGGGATATAAAGAATAATCCTATATACTTTAATTAGGAATACTAATGTACTATTGCTCATAAATTATATAGATACACCTATATCACTGACGATAAATATGGCATATTAAGCTGAATAATTGAGTTAATGTTAATGAACTTATACTAGATCTTATACCCAATCTTATATATATATATTAACCTTATATGGTATTGAAATGAATGCAATGCCTTATTTAGGCAAGCACATAAATATTAATATATATATATATTATATATATAATATATAATATAAACTAAATAACAAAATCGACCACTACAAATTTAATGGGGTTATTCTTTATGAATGACTAAGTTATTTAGAGTAATAGCTAGAAAATAACTATATAATATTTCTCTTTTATAATTATTTACACTATATATCCCTAAATTTCCACCGTCACCACGAGGATAAGTCCAAAATTAATTAATGATAGTGTATACAATTTCGGTTTTGGATGTCCTCAAATTGTAATGCTCAGATACTCCACGTTTCTCACGTAAAGTTGAGCCGTAGTGCTATATTATTTATCTTATATGAGTAATGCTGCTAGCCGCTTTATATGTGTACAGCATTATTAAGTAATTCTACAATTGGTATTATCACCCACTCACAAGGTAGATAGGGATCGATAAGAAGAGAGGAGTCTCGACAGAGATTATTATAATAAGTATTATTATAGTATTTATATCTCAACTCAATTATGTTTATTGAATATATAATAGGTTTGTACTAGTCTAGTTAAAAATATATAATTTCAGATTTGTACTCAACTATAAGAAATATTAGATAGATATGATCACTATAGATATCATAGCGGGATTATTTAACTTACTATATTATGCAATATATTATATATTATTAATATGAATTAGAAGTATTGATATATTTATAATGTCCATGTATAAACATAAAAAAAATTTGTAGTAATAAATTGTAAACATATAATCTAAATATATAAAATAATTTATTCTGTAGTTACTTATGCAATTAAATGATAGAGTTATTTGCACTTTTAGAAAAATCATATAATGAGTTTAATCTTTGTAAAAATTTAAAGATAATAATAATCTTGAAAACTTTAATAAAATTATATTAATACTTATATTAATATTAACCTACTTGAATATTAATTGCTTTTTACCTCAAATGTATCTAATATACATCTCGAGAGCATAAATTGTAAAAATGTTATAGATAAATATATCTTATAAAACAATACTCCTACGTTAATTAATTTTCGTTAATTTGTTATTATATATAAACTAATGATATAATATATATATTAGATGGTTTCATATATATCAATATTCGGTAAAACTCTATATTATTAACCTCTTTTGAAAGCTCGAAATAGTATAATAATAGTTATCACTTAAAAATATATTTAGTTGTATTTGAGAAAATGTTGTTGGATGGATTCAAGGTATAGAAAATGTATTATAAATATATTTTGATTAAAATATATCATCAACTGAACAAATTTTCAATACATTTTTTTTGTTAATGTCTATCTTAAAACCAGTTGATATTATATATTTATTATATTAATGTGTAATATTTTAGTATACTCCATGATTACTAATACCTATTACCAGTCATCTAGAGAATTAAACACTCCATATATTTTGAGTACACTATAAATATGAGAGAATATTCTTATTTATGTAATTAAAATATACGTAATATTATAATTTCCTTGAGTAATAATATCCAATATGTCTATATAGTACTCATGTTTTCTACGAGATATCTGGTTCCATGTTTCTGAATTTATAGTGACACCCTCGGATCTGATCGGCCTACTTGTATACACCAATAAAACTATAACTTGTATTATTGTAATATAATTGAGTATGTTAGTTATTTCTATTTTGAGAACTCACCGGGTGAGTGTTATGTTTATCATTCTTGTTAATAAACAAATATTTTATATGTTTATATCTCAATTTAATTGTCTCTGGAATCTTTGTTATATGATGAGTTATAATTTTCAATTGATGACGTCACACTGATGTTGACGTGTTGTTGTCCTTGTTTTTTTTTTATATTAGATTTAATAAAGAAATGTATTTTATTATGATAATTATCTATGGTGTCTCGTTGACGTTATTACATCGCCTGTTTATAATATGATTATAGTATTTGATTAGTTAATGGTTATCCCCATCTACTTAAGTAATATAACTAACAATCAAAAATATTAGATGTTATCAAAATATATCACATAACATGACTAACTTCACTTTACTCAAATTAATACTTTTCTTTATAAATTCCTTCTGGTACTAAATTTAAGAGTTTAGAGCCACGTCAAACCGGTTAATGAGATACCTGGGTTTGCGAGCAGTATACTTACCCCAGTTACATTTCGGTTGTTACGAAATTACTTTTTCAAAGTAAAATAGAGTCAAAGATTACGATAATTAATGTGTTATGATATAGTTTAATGTTATGTAATAACTGTATGAGTAGACTTTAACATACGTCAGCAAATAAAATAAATAAAAAGAATAAAATAAACTTTTGTCAGTGGCTTATTAATAATGTTATTGTTTTATTCCTTTTTAATTAAAAAAAAATAAAACATCATTTTAAAATATTCAGATTCCTACCTAATTGTATTAATTCTTCAAATGACATTAATACTTAACATAATAAAAAGAGTTATTTTTCTTTAACATAAATTTTTTTGAGAATATACGTGACACGATTTATATATTCCATTATATTAATGGTCCGATCGTATACACTTCCGAGAATACAGGCCATATTATATAATATTATATCATTATCACGTCATCAATGTGGCTATGTTGTACTAGTAACTAGCTAAAAGTTTGTTGGAGAAGTTGAAAATTAAATAAATCAAATATATAGTATATTATAATGACTAGATATAGGCAATTTTACCTTACATAAATAAATCATATAAAAAGATTAATAAAGATGACAGAATTTAATATGTAATATTTAATATATAAAATAATCTATTTCAAATAAAACATTAGTAGTGAATTTTTTACACTAAAAGAGAATTTTTATTTTAATTACAAAAAATATATAACTACGTATACTTTTTACTTATTAGAGGTATGTGTGTAGGAAACGGAATTAATTTATACGAATTAAATTTCTACTATATATATATAATTTATATATACTATATTTGTAACTATGTGCATACGATGTGTAGAGCATAATTTCATTCCCTTGAAATAATATATTTTTATTTATAATTATTTATTATATCTATAATTGTGATATGAAACTATTATTTTATCAATATATATATAAGTATTTACCTACTAGTATTAAAATAGAAATTCGTGAGTAATATCAATTACTAGATTCTTACAACCACCTCTATTAAATTAATAAATAAATATATTAAATATTAATATATTATATTAAATATTATATTTATATTATAATATATATATTAATATTAAAATTTTAAAAATCTATATTTTATATTATTAATCTAAAATTATAATTTAATATATATAATATTATAGATAAAATATATATATTAATATATAATATATAATTATATTATATATATATATATAGAGTATATATATTTTATAATATATTTATATATATATATATACCTATATAATATTTATTTTTTACATTTTTATATTTTTAGTTTATATATTTTTGAAAATTTATGCTAAAGAGAAGGTAAACATTTATATATATTATATAATATATTTTATATATTTAATATATATATATATCTATATATATATACTATATATTATTTTATATATATATATATATATATATATTATTATATATATTAATATAAATATATACTAAAATAATAGTATATATATTTTATTTTTTTTTTTTTATATATTTATAATATTATATTTTTTTTTATATATTTATATATATTATATATATATATATATATTTATATTATTATATAGTATATTATAATATATAAATATATATATATTATATATTTTTTTTATATATTTATACTATATAGTAATATAATATTTATATATATATATTTATATATATATATTAATATATATATATAATTTATAATATATATATTTATATATATCATATTTTATATATATAAATATATTTATATATATATCTTAATATAATATATTTATAGTATATATTATATATATATATATAGTATATATATATTATATATATAATATAATATATATCGGTGCATATTATTTATACGTAGGTATGTTTATATATAATTACGACTACCGGTGACCGCACATAGAACTTTAATATATATATATAAACTCATAACAGTACGATTACTACGGCTATAACTTGCTTTTAGGCTTATATGTTTTTCATTAACAATGCAAAATAATAATTTTTTTCCAAATCGATAATTGTCGAGAACTATACAATAGTAGCTATGGGATATATAGGAAATACATTAGACACTGGACATGGCTGACGCCAAATTTTGAGTAGACGGAATATGTAAAATTCTTAAAAACTACCCAATAGCTACAGCGAAAAAGGATACATTTTTGGAATTGAAATTGTTTTTAGTTAGGAACTTTATTATTTTCACTTTTTGTATTTTATTTTTATGGGCCGAGGG
>JABUQX010097708.1:0-16594 GCA_015478945.1 Trachelipus rathkii | reverse complement strand
CACTCTAAGTATTACAGCACATAGATAATATATATAACTGTATTATATATTTATTAATCATTACATATATAATACTTTACATATCATATAACTCAATATATAAGATAGTATATATAATATTATATACTATATTATACTGAATTTATATATTATATCCGTATTAATATATTAATATATATTATGACAAATATATTAATTGCTCATTAAATGACACCACTTATATTCCTATAATGGAAGTCACCATTACTAGGTATTATCTATATATGCCCCCACGCTTCTCGGACCGAACCTCTTATACACATCTCATGACCTGACTATGATACATCAAGCTCAACTCAGATTTAGAGATAACCGATCAACTAGCGTCTACTATTATATTACATCTATTCCTTAACCCTTTTTTGAATTATCGAAGTAATATCGTATTAGAAGAAAGATAACAGAATATTTTAGAAGAACAAACGACATTCTCTACACATCATTAATATTATTGAATATTAAATAAAACGTACGTGATAATGCATTTAATATAGAATATGAATATATATTTAGAATTAGATTTTATTAATTTCATTACGCTACTATTTCATTATATTCAATTATTAATTATTCCACTATATCTATACTTATTATTTATCATATATATCTACTTATATAAAAATTAAATAATATTAAATTATTATATAATTTAATAATTATTAACTATAATGATTTAATTTTTAAATAATCAAGATAATTATCTATAAGTTAATTATATATTTTATATACCAATCCTATGTTACATACATTATTATTTAATACTATTCAATCTTTATTATTATTACTATAATTATATTATTTATTATCTATTAATTATTAATTAATTTATTTAATATTGACATGAAATGATTATTTATGATAATTTATATTATCATGTATATTATTATGTATTAATCATAGTAATATTCATAACTCTTACTTATCCATATTACTACACTGTATTATTTGTAATTTAATTTTATTTATTAAGTATATAATTATACTTCACTCTTAATATTTATATATATATTAGTATTACTTATTATTTAATTTATCTATTATTAATATATATATAATTTATGTGATATTATTATTTAGATTATTCTAATTGCATAAATATATTAGGTTGAAGATGGGAGGTGTTATAAGGTAATTATTATTAGGTGTATATGATTTATATATTATTAATATTATAGTTATTTTATTATTAGGGGTAATTATTATGAGGGTAGGTATAGGTTAATGTGAGTGGTATTTATATAATATAATTTATTTAATAATATATTCATTATTTAATTATATATTATTATATTATTATTAGTATATATAATTAATATTTATATATATTAATTGGACTGATGAAGATATGATGATATATATAATCTTAATTATTACTTATAGGTTGAGTTGAGAGCAAGCATGAGCATAAAATAAATCGAATATCTATATATATTTGCTCTCTTAGTCCTTTAAGATCTAGAATACTTGATAAATAATTTATTATTTTTTGATTATATAAGTTGACAATATATATATTATATATTACATAATATATATATACTATTAAAATTATTCTGATTACGACAAGCACAAACAAAACTTTGACATTAACAAGCAAATACGGTATGTCTTATTAAAAAAAACGGGTTTATGAAATAAATACGTAAAGATTATTTCGACTTATAATTCAATATATAGTTATATAAGAATAAACTTGTATTATATTAATTATTCATATTATTATATTTTATAATTACTTATCATTATAAAAATACTTTCATCACTAGCACTATTATTAATAACATTTGAGCGTTATATAATCCTTATATATCTAGATTTAACTCTGAGTGCATTATACTAAACTTAAAATAAAATATCCTGTTTTTAATATACTACGAGCAAATAATTAGTTCTTAATTCATATTTATCATTTAATAAATATACATTTATATTATTATTCTCTACATGTTTGTATATTAAAATACTATTAATTTATTAAATAATTCATATAAAGTATAAAATTATAAATAAATTTAAATAAACTGATATATCAACTGAAGAATTATAATAATGTTAATGACTTATAGGAGAAGATTTGGAATATTAATATAATAGTGTTATCGATAAATTAGGATATCAATATATAGAATTATAATATATAATATAATCTAATATCTTAAGGCAAATTTTACTTATTCATATCTAAACTACATATGAATATACACAAGTATATATAGGTCTCATACCCATCGCCATTTTATTAATCAAGTGAACTTAAGTTATTACAAACCTGTGGTGAGAGGAAACTCCTATGAAATATAGAGCTATGCGAGACGGGAAACTGACCATTATTTATCTATCAATTCTTGAGTCAACACACACTAGATATCCCTCGTCAAAATGCTCAGAGTAGAAATATATATCAGTCACTGAAGTGTCCCGTCTTTTGAGTAGCTACCTCATCTTTTTGAATAACAATATTCTGAAATTTATATAAAGTAATATCATAGAGAGAAAGAGGTCGGTTTATTTATTTAGAAAATGCCTAATCAAGTAAATCATCCTAAAGAAAATCGACTTTTTTCCTCTATAAAAGTATTCCCATTATATAATAAAAAGGTATAGACTCAACTTATGTATTCCATTCATTTGTATTTGTCATATAACACTTATATGATACAGGTAATTTACACTCTCCATTCTTCTCTATAACTCTATATAATAATTAATTACTCTTTTTATTAATCTCTCATACCTAAAATTTACTTATTGTCTATATTTCACATGTTTATTTATCATATAGTTATTAATATTCTTTTTCTCTTTTCTTATATACTAACACTCAAAAACTTGTCAGTTATTCTTTTTCAATTAGATCATAATACTATATATATATATATATGCAATAATAGTCAATTCATTTATATACAATATTTTAAATTATGTTTTATAATATATGATTTATATAATATAAATATATTATATATATATATATATTATATATATATTATTATATATATATATTATATATATATATATATATATATATATAGTATCTATAATATATAGTAATATTATATATTATATATATTATATATATTTTTATATTAGATTTGTTGCTCATAGGGTTCTCACTGAAATTATGGGGAATATGGGTGCCTTTTGAAGATTGTTTTTGTTAAAGGGGTATATTTGACGGACATGTGGTTTCTGTGAAACATGTCCTTGGGGTGGGCAAAATTAGATATATCATATATATCATTATTTTTCATTTATAAACTGATTATATATATATATACAATAATATATAAAATAAATTTAATAAACTATATTATGAAAGTAGTTCTTTTTTTAATATAACACCTATAATATCACCACATTCAACTAAATCAATTGATTATGGGAATTAATATATATATATATATATATATAGCTCTAAGTACAGTAAGTAAAGTTGACACATATTCTCACTTAATTATAAGCAAGGTACGAGAGATGAGGCCCAGGTTATCGAGAGATCTGGTGATGTAATGACGAGGAATGTGATAGCTATTACCTATTATAACTATCTAGCTTCTGTACCCACTATAGATATCGTTAATTAGAGTACTAATTTAGGTATGTGTGCTTTTGGCTACTTATTAATGTAGGTAGTAAAAACTATGTTATTCCCGAAGTCTATCGCGGAAAGGTAATCTTAGTCCCAGATACTCAGCGGAATTTAGACTACGTTTTAAGGTTATAGTATTATTTTACCTTTTTTAAACACCATGTTGCATATAACCCAATCGGAACATTTTTCTCGTATATGGAATTTTAAATCTCCATCACTAACATGGTAATTTGTGGTTTCTCCTCTCTAAGAAGAACATTGTATTCCATGTTACCTCTTCTTCATATGGGAGGAGGACAGTTTTTTTCTTATTATCATTTTATTTTTAATTTATTTTATTATTTTGTCTTATTGAATATTGTCGACTTTGCAAGGAATTGAACAAATTAACTGGAGTGAATTTTGGTTTCAAGCCAACATTAATTTAATTTCTTTTTTATTTATTTTTTAAATTCAAAATATTTTCCTCAACTAATTACAACTATATAAAATTAATATTATCTACATTAACCTACATGGTGAAAATTTAAAATTAAGTAAATAAATATGAATCTCACATAATAAATTTTTTTAAAGTATAATT
The DNA here is from genome assembly GCA_015478945.1 of Trachelipus rathkii. Classification (NCBI taxonomy): domain Eukaryota; kingdom Metazoa; phylum Arthropoda; class Malacostraca; order Isopoda; family Trachelipodidae; genus Trachelipus; species Trachelipus rathkii. The sequence continues at coordinate 12,380 of JABUQX010097708.1, read as the reverse complement.
AATAAAAAGTTATGAAATTTGATAATTATTAAATCCAGTTAAGACATCAAATCGTTAATTATGTTTCGATTTAAGTTTTACAAACTAATTTTTTTAGATTTATTTGCAACTCGAGGTTTATCAGTAAATTCCTGTAGACAAAAACATAAATTTAAAGACATTTTTTATAATATAAATAAATAAAATAAGTATTTAATTTGTGATAAAATAAATAACACTTATAACTATCATAATCGTAAAAAAAATATTTATAAAGAATTAACCTACAATAAATAAATAACACCTAAAAGGAACCAAATATAAATAACACTTAACAATTAAAACTAAATCACAGTTAAGAAAATGGAAGCCATTACACTTAAGTGATTATAAGAAGACCTATGGATTAAATAAATTAAATTTATTATTATAATATTAAGATATTAATTTATTAAATATAATATAAATAATTATATACTAATAAATAATAAATAAATAAAATAAATTAATTCATAAGTTCGCAGAAAGTAAAAATATTAAATAATGATCTCACTCTTCATCACAAACATATATTGAGTACTCTGAAAATGAACCCTAATCTCATAATAAAGTAAATGAAACTATAAATATAATATGTAATGCAAGGAACATTGGCCCTTCACTAAAGTAGAGCACTTCTATAAATCCAATTAAATTGTATAAATTTATATTATAAAATATTTTGAATATTACAATAAGTTATGACATGAATGAGATAAAAAATTTATAATATATTAAAAGTATGCAGAAGAAAGAAATAAATCAATACACATGATAAAAATCAAATATAATAACATAAATAAACTATAAATAATAAATAAATATAAAATAAATTATTGTGAAATAAAATAAATAGAAATATGAGATTGAGGGAGATAACTACCTTCATACCAAAATAATGTATATAAACAAAAAAGTCATGGACAAATAAAACTATATATATTTTAATAATTAGGACTTACATTATGAAAAGTATATGCACACAAAGTTATATTAATTAATCGCATAAGACAACATACAATAAAAACCTATATAGGACACATATGATTGACTAGATTTAGGAATAAATAGAATAAATACAAAAATTATATTATTGATTTATAAAAAATTGAGAATTAAAAACATGAAATACTAAATATAATCATATAATAAAATTTATACATATATTATATCTAATATATAAATAATAATATATATATATATAATATTAAATAATATATATAAATATAATAATATAAAATAACTAAATTAAAATAAAATATAAATAAAATATAATAAATTATAAATATATAATAAATAAATATATTAATTAATATAAATATAATAAATAAATATATATCAAATATATGAATAAGATAATAATATACAATATAAAGTGGAGTTGAACCACTATACCTCAATGAAGATGAGTTACTAATAAATCCAAGAGATGTTTAACATAATACTAAGACCAATTAGAATTGGTTAAAAATAAAAGAGGTAGAAAATAATTGCTAACATAATATTCATTAAATTTTATAAAAATTATTTGCAAAGCTGTAGAACTTTAAATAAATACTTAATAACATACCCCAAGTAAGGAGCGAGAATAAGAGATAGGAATTGATCAATTAGGACAATTATTCGAAGCATTAGAAGTTGCGTTATTTTGGCCCGCCAACACTTCGACGGTATAATATTAGTAACAACTGGTAGATACTTTAAACTACAAAGACATTATAAGATATAATCATAAATAAAATAACAATAAATATATTAAATTTTGTGCCCTGACCCGTAGTGTTGGCGGGGGAAGGCCTCAGAATCGAGAGGTTATATATAGGTGAAGTTAAACCAATAACATAACACGCCTTATCTCAGAATCTAAACTAAAACAATATGCGTAAAGAACTGTAAAATATGAAGATGTTTTTGGCATAACAAATAAATTAGCAAAGCAGAACATAAATTTTTACAATAATAAATTAATAATAATAATAAATTGAGGTGGTAAGAATAACGAAAAACTTATTTAAAAGCCATAAAATTACAGTTAGGAGTCATAAATAAATAAATTACATAAATAAATAAAAATGTGTATAATAAAACTAAATAAAATAAAAATAATAAATAAAGACTATACACTTGAAATTATATAAAGGAAGATATAATAAAAAATAAATAACCTAAATAAATAAATAACAACATAAATAAGAATAAATAAATAAATAAAATAAATACAATAAATTAAATAATATAAACTATACAAATGGAGTATAAAGTAAAAGGTTTATAAAAACCCTATCTTTAGGAAATACATAATTAAAAATTATACAAATAAATAATAACTGTAATTTGCACCTAATATTACATATCAAAAATAATGTCTATGAAATAATAAATTAATTAATATAAATATATAATAAAATATAATAAAATAAAATTAATAATAATTATAATAAATTAAATAAATAAGATAATAAATAATTTAAAATAATATATATTAAATATAAATAATAATAAATAATAAATTAAATTAAAAATAATAATAATTATAAAATATATAATAAATAAAATAAATATATAAAATATATATTAAAATTATAATATATAATATATATAACATAAAATATTATAATATAAATAAATAAATAAATCAATAAATAAAAAATAAATATCAATCAAATTAATAACTAATATTATATAAATATAAATAATAAATAAATATATAATATATATATATAATATTTATATTTATATAATAATATATATTATATATTATATATATTATATATATATATATAACTATATATATATATGTATATCTATTATTATATATATATATATTACTACTATAATAATACATATATATCTCACTTATCTTTTATTACTTATATTATCATATCATACCGTATGAATATGAAACACCAACTACTCAGTATTATCTACATTTAAATCTCCCTTGCCGGCTTAAGGTAATTTATATCCCTTTGAATAATCCAGGCCATAGCTGTGTGTTATTCTCCTTTTCGTATATTCTGATTCGTAACTGATTTTATGCAGGAGAAGTGCTTCCGTTTCCGTCAGTCATCTTTCTCGAAATCATGTCTTATGAACCCATTTGGCAGTAATTGAAGAGGTGGTATTTAGTTATGCATTTGTCGTTTTGCATAGGTGCAGAAGAAATAGGGATATTGTTATGGGGATGAGGTCATATGTTAATAGGAGTGTTATATTTGTGGTGTGTTTAGTGATGTTAAATGTTTCTGACCGAATGCTGTAAAATTCTCTTAGTTGTAACTTTGATTCAGACGGAAATTACTTTGTTGTTGAATATGATCCTCAATGAAAAGTGATGGCGACGATTGTGCATTTTGGTAGGCCCGGTGTGATTTGGGAAGTTGTTAACCAAAGTGTTTATTGCAGAGGGCTATAGTTCGTATATGTTATTGTGAAGTGTAGAGCTAGTTTAATTCTAGTTACCCTTATTATATATGTCATGGTAGTTTTCGGGGATAATGGGTATCTGTACGGTAATTATTAGAGGAATTAGTTTATTGAAGTTGTTTGTAGGGAAGTATATAATGGCCTGGTATTTTTGATCTGAAATGAGTTAGCATCGTAGTGACTGAGGACTGATTGGTTGAAGAATCAAGGTGGGTTTAAATAGTGGTAGATTTGGATGTGTGGATCAATCTTCATTGAATCAATGATATTGACGAAATGAGTAAAAATAATTTGAATTTAGGTTTTATTGGATTTGTATAGGCGCGTATATGATAGGTATTATAAATAGTGAATTCACTAATGTTGCAGGTACTATTATTTACTAGCATATATTGGTGCTGGTGGTAGGTTCTTTCTTGATGGAAGTCTAAAAGTAAATACGATCGATTGTGAAGCGATGTTGGTTCGTCGCGTTTAATCGTGATTGGTTTTATATGATTTATCATTAGCGGAGTGAGGCATGGGTATTATGTTTTTTAAGTTCTGCCTTGGTATTTGTGTTCATTTGAATATATGGATGGGGTAATGAAATGAAAATTAGAGGTGGGGTGGCAGGGGAAAGTGTTAATGATGTAGAGAGGAAGAGAGTGGAGGTAGCCCTAATCCTTATTTAATATGCGAGATTTAGTTTTGGGTGTTGCTTTCAGAATCTGAAGATTAGTCTTCTGAGAGGAATGGTAGTGGGAATTTTGGCAGGGTGTGTAAAAAGTTATTGGGGTTTGAAGTAACTTTAGATGAAGAGTTAGGTTATCGTTTTGTGAGTGAGGACAGCCCTTGGTGAAGTTATGTGAGATGGTGAGCAACCCGTTGAACAAGTTGTTACAGTTTTAAAGTATTTAAGGATATATGTTGATGAAAGGGAACCGGCAATGATGGCCACAATGTAGTAGGAAGTTGTGAATGGTAGGGGAAGGTGGCTGGAGCAATTGTTTAAATCCTTGGAGGATTTAAAAGGAATAAATCTTCGAGTCCGCTAAGGTGATTCTGCACGAAGGTATATTGTTACCTATGTAATGTATAGTAGTGAACTATGGCCTGGAATTTAAAGTGTTTATTGACCTAAAGCCACAATGTGGTTCAGTATGGATATCTTGGGGGTGTTGTTAGGATTGTGAGAAAGAATTGAATCAATGGGAAATGAGCCCGCATTAGGGAGTTGTATGGTGTTAAGAAAGGGAGTAAATGAGAGATATAAGATGAGAGCATATTGAGTGGTTTGATTCAATAGTGGAAAAGGCTGGATGAATAGTCGTTGGTTAAACGGATGTACTGTGGCGAGTGGCTGGGAATTCGACTTGCGGAGAACCTGAAGAAAAAGTATATTAAAATCAGTAAAGGAATGCCTGGAGGAGAGATGTAGTTTGGCAGAGGGGAGAAAGAAATGGTCGTCTCTAATAGGAATGGAAATGGCGGGGTTTGTGAGTGGTATGGTTGTTGCCGTCACCTGGGCCAAAGGGATGCAACCCCTACATTGACCCGAGACCAATATGGGGTCCGTTGAAGCTCTAGGATGGATTTTTTTTTGACTGGCGGCGAGTTTTACTTATTAGGGTAGATATAGGGGGTCGGTTAAGGCTGGGCTTTTCCGAGTTGCCGGTTCTATCTCTTCTACTCTTTTTTCGTTATCCTGTGCTGGTCGCAACTTCCTCTTCAGTCTTTGAGAAGAAAGGTGGGTTGAATTTATAATACTATATTTATAGTATATATATATATATATATATATATATATAATAATATAATTATATATATTTATTATATATTATATAATATATATTATATATATATATAATATTTATAATTAATTAAACTACCTTTAAATGTTTGCTTTTATCCCCTATGCAGGGGTTAACACGGGGGGACCACAGGGGAAATCGAACTTTAAGCCGGCTATCCCAACCATCGCCACCAACATGTTCGCAGTCGAGTTTTAATTTTTTGCCCGCAGGTAGATAAAACTCCATACTGAGGCTCACGTGGAGGTTTGAAGCCAGCGTCCTCTCGTATGGGAGTCGGCGAGTCGACCTCCTGCTGCCAACGAGCCGCATATAATTATATATATTTAATATATATTATATATATTAATATATATTATATATATATATATAGTATATATATATATATATATATTATATTATATATTATATAATAATATATATATAATATATAGTATATATATACTATATATATATATATATATATATTTATATAATATATCTTTTGTAGATAGACTAAATTTAATACAGAAAAATATAAACCCCCAAGACCACATTATTTTCATAATATACAAAATGGATGCACAAAAACTTATGGAGTTGATGGGCAATTCTTTTTTCTCTTTCAATTGAAATGTGTTGGTTAAAAGACCTGTTTGGTTTCAAGTAGAAAGGACAATTTTTCAACATGCAAGCGTTCCTTAAAAGTTTACTTCCCATATTGTACCTAAAAAAAAAAATTAATAAACTTAATATTCAAATAACAACCGTAAACTCCAAAACACAAAGACATACCCCTCATTGCCTCAACAATGGCATTAGGGACACAAAAATTGGTGTGTTTTTTTTGTTACTGAGGGGAGAAGGTTGGGTAATGATGTGTACTTTTATATCTGCAAAGAGTCATATGAACAACTTTCAAGATCTAACGGGCGAGAGAGCGTTAGTTTCATTATGACTGCCCTATATTTTTTATTACAATTTGAAACTTCAAATGTCTTTCCTGAGAGAGGAGAATGGGAAGATTCCTGAGAGGGGGGAAGGGGAAGAAAGAAAAAAAAAACAATTTTCGATTTATGCTGTTGTTGCTGCAAATAAGAGATACCCAGATTTTTCGGGAAGATTCCGAAGTTTAAGTGATCTAGAATTTGGAATGAAATATGTAATAAATTTTTGCTTTCTTCTTGTTTGAAACGGGATAATTTACTAATATTCTAAAATCCATCTACTGTTAATTTGGTTTTTTCAATAACAAACCTGAAATGGTCGTAAAATTCTGGTTCATTAACTTCAACACCTTTTTGCTGAGCGGTGTTAAGAATTTGTTCTTTTGTCATTGGTTCAACGATCTCATTGGAGTGGATTCGGTAATAGTCTTCTCTCCATTTTTTTTCAACTATCGATAAAGCCTACAAGAAAGAATAAATATGAATAGAAATTTCAATAATAGTTAACACGGGACAGAAAACATTATTACTTATTACTAGAAGGATGGTTATATGGTTAAATGGCAGAGAATTAACTAAAAAAAACTTGTCAATTAATTGCTGAATTGACCCTTAATTTTGAAAAACCCTTCTAATATTAATTCTAATGATAAGAATAATAATAATAATAATAATAATAATAATAATAATAATAATTAATAATATATACTAATAATACTATAATATAATAATATAATACGGTTTAATTAAACTTTTTTTTTTAGTAATATAAATAAACCCTGAGAACTCAATGCTTCTATAGTTTATCCTCTCTTAAAATACATTTTTTGTTCTCCTTTGTCTATCAATTTTCTCTTCAGTTCAGATTCGAAGGCTTATCTCTCGTAATGAAGAAGTTGGGTTCTGTAAGTCTCATCCCTTGGAGCTGCCTTTTTAGTATTTCACAGACTATAACAGTTTGTCCCCATAAATTTGTATTTTAAAGAAATTAGTTTTTTTTTTCCTTCATTATTATTTTTCTTACCTGGAAATAAATTGACTAAATCAATTTTTCCTAGCTCTTTTTCGACGGTAAACTGGCGGTAAATAATAGACACAATTCTACCAAGAACATATTTACTGATATATATATATATATATATCACATTTTATCTTCTCGAACACTTTATATATATTATTATATAATATTATTTTATTGATTATAATATTATTTATATTTTATTTATATTATAATATATTATATTGTTAGGTTAGGTTATGTTAGGGTTAGGTAGGTTAGGTTAGTGTTACATATCTTATAATTAATGAATTCGACAAGTCAATTAAATCGAGTCCTTTGAGTTCATGTGACCTAACAATTATGTATACTAGTAGTAAATAATTCGATAGCCATTACTAGCAGATAAGTTTTAAACTTAACCGTTTTTCCTCCCAAATAGGACTCAAATTTTTATCTTGTACATGTGGAGTTCATTAATATAATTTCTAATATCGTTAGTGCGAAGTATTACCAGCTGAAGTTTGCGTTCCTGAGCTTCATAATCTGCAATATATATATATATATATATATATATTATATAATATATATATTATTATATATATAATATATTATTATATATTATATATATATATATATATATATTATTATATATTATATAGTTATATATATATTATATATATATATATATATTATATATTATTATATATACAATATTTATTAAAAATATTTCCAACATTTTAATTTGACCCTCAAATATCACGGCTACAAAGCCAGAGCCGAGACCCGGAGATTGAGCCCCAAAAAAATATATTTTGAGGGTGGGAGGAGCCGGAATAGGATTAAAAAAAAAAAATCATTATAAAATAATGGGGTTCAGAGCCCGAGCTGGATCAGGTTCCGGCACAAAAATTACTGGTTCTGGATCCCTGCCCAATATAAACAAAATCTGTTATAAACAAATACCAAGAAGAGATCACTTACGGAAAGGTAAATTAGGATGTCTCCTCCGGGGATCGATCTGATATACTTCACGCCTAACAGTTATGGATGAAACAGTGATTACAATTTTATGTATATCACTTGTCAAACACGGAAAAGTGATTGTCTAAACTCAGGAGTCATTCTTCTTTACCGCCCCGTACTAATCTACTCTTCATTTGATCACCAAAACAAAACAAAAATGAAAAAGAAAATTAACAAATAAACACTCACCAAATTTGTGTTTACTTTGATAGTGAATATTGATCCGGAAACTGTTTTGAAATATTTTCGGCAAAACTCTTTGAAGGTGCGAAGAAGATCTTCAGCAGTGAAGAAAGAATCGATAAAATTTCCTTTTTGCTGATAGAAAGACTCAACGATTTGATTACTAGTCTCCTGCGACAAAAAGGTTTATTATTCAAATAAACAAATAATTAAGTTTCAATAATGTAGAATAAAATAATCAGAAACTTGTTAAATTGCATAGGAATTGAGGGCTTCTATACTTAAAATAAAAATCCTACCTACATTATAATACTTAAAAATAATGCTTCTGACACACTTCTCTATAATTATTTAGAGATAAAATGAACAAGTGAATTAGCTTAGAACTTTCTTTTGACAAATTAGAAAAAAAAGTTATTAAAACTTCCTTATACAAGTACTTTATAATCATATCGAACAAATGCGAACAAGATTCTGAAAGTGACTCAAGAACATTTTGGCATCCAAGAAGAGAGAGAATTGGAAATAAAAAAAAAGACAATTGCGAATTACATAATGTCGATGCCAAAATCTCTAAGAATATTTAATACGTCTGAAAGCGTTTCAAAAATATCAATAATTATTTTCTAAAGATACAAGCTTCTTTATACTGTTCTTAAATTAACACAGCAATAATAATAATAATAATAATAATGATAATAATAATAATAATAATAATAATAATAATAATAATAATAATAATAATAATAATAATAATAATAATAATAATAATAATAATAATAATAATAATAATAATAATAATATAATTTACCTTACACTTTTTCAAAAGTATTCTTTCCCTCATTTCTTCCGCTTCCCACTTCCGCGTTGCCAATGATAGTGCCTGTCCTAATGAGTCTCTTGAATCATGTTCATGCACTTATATTAGTCAGACTTCCTCCGAGCAAAATTCTAAATAAGCAGTGGTGCCGAACCATTTCAAAAGAAGAAGATTCAATTTTAGCATGATTTAGATAAAGTAAAAACATTGGCTTTATTAAACTTTCACATTTTAAAGTTTTCTCATCCGTGTACGTTTTCGTGCTTTCTGTCATCAACGCTTCTTTAGGATCGGATAGGAGTATTTCGAAGTATTTAGCAAAACCGGCTCTGTCTAAATAAAGCTTTGCCGTTGCACAAATTAACTGGAGTAATTCACTAACATATTCAGGTCTATCAAATTTATTATGCTCTGTTACAAGTTTGATCCAAGTGCATCCAAGGCCTGCCATATGTGCATTATAATCAATAATGTGAGGATTTTTAAGAACGCAGAAAGTAGAAAGCATAGCAAATATATTTGTCCTCACCAAAGGCTTCAAAATTTCAGCCGTTTCTGGAGTTAACACAGGCACAATGGCGTTGAATTTGGTATTTTCGTCCCCTTGTTGTAAATAAATCTCTTTGTCTTCCTCTGAGGGCGTTGTGGAGCTACATGCTGCTGAAAATTCTAAAGCACTCTGACTTACAATAGTAAAAGGACTTCGCAAAATTTTTTCAATGCACAATGTCCATGGATTAATCTGGGAAAAACTTTTGACTGGTGCAAAAATTGGTATTCCAGTTACTGTGAATGTTTTCATAAATGTGAACTTATCTTCATTGAGTAATTTTTCTAAGTAAGAATCTTGAAGATCCTTAATCATAGATCCCATTGTTACCCTGCAGCACTCATCTGGAGATGGTTCGGGTATATTCATAACATCTTGTTTTATCTTCTCCAAAATCTCTTTGAAAGATTTCATATCTTTTTCGAAATCTTCAAAACCGTGTCCCTTCATTTTAAGATTCTTCATATCATGCTTGCTCTTAACTGTTGTTTTTAAAATATTCTCTGCTAACTCAATTTCTGATGAATATTGACCTTCTAAGCCTATAATCATTTTACTTTGGTTCATTAGTGTTGCATATTCCGTTTCTAAATACTTAACATCTTTCTTTGCTAGTCTGTATTGAATAGAGCTTTTATTTTTAATATTAACATTAAGTTCTTGATATAGTTTTTCTATTAAATGTTTGTATATGGATTCCATAACCTCAAAAGGAACATTAGGTATGTTCTTCTTTTGACGGTGGTTTTGGATAATAATAGAATTCCATTGTCTAAACACTTTATCCAGTAAAAAACGTAGGTTTGCTTCTTTCACTTCTAGCTGTACATTAATGGCAACGTCATCTTCTGTAGACATGCTTAAAGCAAGGGAATCTGGAGGTGAAGGAAAATAAACAAATTCTCCCAAGTGACAAATATTAGTATCTTCAAATCCAGGTGCAAGTTTACCCGGAGGATCAATCTTAATTTTAACGCATCCTTTCTTTACAATATCTGCAATGCTTTCAATTTCTTGTAAAATATCTGGAGCAACATCCTGTTCCTCACACTTCGCCCAAAATAATGAAGGAACATTGGAATTACCATTGTGCAACGCCGATCGAATAGTAATACTATATTCTACAGGAAATCCATTTCCAAAACCAAATAAGTAAACCTCAACGGTCTTTCCTGATGGAATGGATAGTCTTGCTATTTCTTCACTTGGTTCAATCTCGGTCGCATTATGATGACCATCTGTTAACAAAAATAATCTAATAAATTCGTGTTGTGTCGAGTGCACTTCGGAATTTATGGTGGCTATTGCGTCTGTTAAGTTGGTAGATTCCGAAAGAAAGTCTTCTTGTTTGAGTTCAGTACCATTTCTTTTAAAATATACGCTTGAACCAAACACGAAAATTTTCGTAGTTTCTGAAACTGAAAAAATAAAATAAAATAATAAAAATCATATATATATATATATACTATATAGATACATATAATATATACTATATATATATATAATTATATATATATATATAATATATATCATATATATATATTATATCATATATATATATATAGTGAGTAATATATATATATATATATAGGTAGTATATATATTGTTATATATATGTGATATTTATAATTTTAATTGTGTAGCCTCCCGCTCCCCTCCGTAGTATAGTATGAGATGCTCTGTGCGGTGTCTTCGTTAGTTTGGGAAACGGATTTTTGAATATGGGGGGAGGGCTGCTTATTAGTTTTGAATTTATATTTTTAAAGTGAGGGATGAGTGGTATGGAGTGCACCTTCGGCAGGAGAAATGGCAGAGGGATGTTGCAATATTCGGTTTTTGGCGCCTGGGATGTCAAATTGGGGGTTTCCAATGCCTGGGAACCCGTTTCCCGGGTTCGATGACCGCACTTGACCAAGTCATGTAAGCATCTGACTTGGTCAAGACCCCCAGTTCCAGAGGAGTTTGGCTCAATAACGAGGGCGTGTCTCCAATGTCGAGTTCGATGGCAACGACACGTCTCCAAGGCCGAGTTAGAGGGCGACGTCATGTCTCCAAGGTCGAGTTCGAGATCGACGGCATGTCTCCAAAGGGAACGACGAGTTTCCAAGGCGACGGTTCGTCTTCGAGACGCGGTAGACCTCTTTCGGTGGTTTTGAACGTGAACTCAGAGGCTTGGCCCGCAAATGATCGATAAATCATTTCTGATCGTTCAGACTTTAAAATCGTCCCCCCAACCTTAGAAGCCCTAACTTTGACCTATCAAGTGTCAAAATCTAACGAAGTAATGGAAATTTCCAAGTCAACTGCCGACGTGACTTGAAATTTCCTATCGTTCAGGAGCTCCAGAGCCTCCGCAAACGGTCTTCCAGGTCTCAAAATCAGCTTCGCCGACCTTGGAAACCCATCATTGTCACGTCAAGCGTCAAAAAATCAATGTTGCAAAATGTTGCAGATGTTGCTTTGCAACTCCGCCAGTTATTCCTCATGCCGAAGGTGTACCCTATATTACTGGGATAATGCCCAGAGCTGAGATGGAACAGCATTACGTGGGTTTGCTGTTCTAAGGTTTCTTCTGTAGGGAATATTTCTGATGGACGTGCTTGAAGTATGGAGATATTTGGAGGTATGAGGAGATCAATCA
>JABUQX010097707.1:35000-40913 GCA_015478945.1 Trachelipus rathkii | reverse complement strand
TAAATAATATCAATAGTAATTCTTTGAATATAAATATCACAGTAGTCTGAATATAAGCATTTTTAACTGATTTTAAAGCAGTAAATAAGTAAATATATAAATATATCAGTAAATCAATAATAAAACCATCTAATCTACCTGCAGTTCCCTCACATATACTACCATTAATAATCCCACCCGCTCTATATGATCTATCGAGCCTTATTGAAATTTATAGTGTATCTTTTTCACGAGTATATTAATTTTTGATCAAGAACATAAACAAGGTAAATAAGACGTATTATTACTTAATGATTTAATATGTAAAATATTCCCAGCGTAATAGTTACGCTTTATTGACTATACGTTGTTAATGGTAGCTAAATTGATTCATATTTAGTCTTGGTATTGTATGTGTGTTATAAGTACGTATTATGTTTTTATCATTAAGTTTGCTTTACAGAGAGTAAAAACTTTTATAATACCTTTGTAATTGTCTTTACCCCATTAGGTAATATTATGCAGGTATAAGTATAAGCGTTGTATGCCTAAATTTTTATTTTAATTCTTATAGTATAAATATTTAACTTAATAGTATAATGTAAATAATTAAACAATATTGATCAAATTATAGTTAGGTATGGAGAATTAATGTATATAGATAATAGTGCGACCAGTTATAGGTATTATTATGTTTATTTGTTGAAGCCTTTAAGGTTAGTTAACTTTTAATCTGTTTGAAAATTTATAACTATATAGAAGTTTGGACTTGTTAATGTCGAGCAGTTTTAAATTCTATGCTTATAAGATGTGGTCAGGTAATCTAATATTGTCGTTGTATATTATATTATTACTTTATAATAGTTCTTATAAAGCAATAGTGAATATGTTGGTGAGCTATTAATATTAATGTGATAACGTTATTTACGTACTTTTAAATGTTGCCACTGGGCTCATACCCTATTGAAATGTGATGCTGCATAGGATTCTTTGTAATCAGAACAAGCTACCCATCAAGCATCCTCGAGAGTGGTGGGAGCCCATCAGATATAAAGGTATTGAGTTGATAAACTTAGAAAATGTTGTGTAAATACCGCGATGTTTTAAATAGTGTAGATAAGATGTAACATCAAATGCAGTTATTGTTCAAAAGCAGTAAATCATGTTAAGCCATCCTTTGAAGCCACATGTTGGGACAAGTGTGATATGTATTTAGGTTGTAAAGCGGTTTGTGGAGGAATGTATGTTTAATTAACTTTCTGTTTGAGAAAGTAGTGTACTCCTGTGTTGTACTGGCTTGGATATCATCAAATGCCTGGAATAGGGAGATACTGTTGGTTAACATTTGTCTGATGCGGATGTTTATTCTTTGCTTAAGCACTCGCTAAATTTGCTAAGGGGTTAATGGCGGAATTTATATTCTCAGAGGGTGGTGGTATTAATACTTGACGGTAATTTATATGTAAGTCTCGGTGGATATTGGTTAATGGTATCGTCTGCGGTCTAATATTTATAGTATATATAATAGAACTTTATGGTTTCGAACTAGATTGTGAGTCGTTAATATCTCTTTTGCTGATCTGTAATGACGAAATTATGGAACATAGGTATTAGGTGGTAACAACTCTTTTGGCTAAAAATATTACTTACGCCCGTGAAGCTTACATGTACAAATTATACCACTTCAAGTTGATCCTTGAGGCAATAATAGAACCTCACATCTTGTATCATAGGCAAACCAGCGAAACCGATCCCAGAATTACCGAGTCGAGCGGCCTTAAAAAATACTCCCTCTTCTTTCCTCTGGGTCACTGGCTACTGCTCTAATTATGATGGTGTACATCTCCTTCAGAACCATAATCTGTCTGTTAAGTCCCCCAAATAAACTATATGAGACCTTAACGCTTACCCATCATATATTATAGTGTCTTGTATAATTTCCAAACAAAGTAACTTGTCAATTATTCATTACATCACTCGCTTTAAACATGAGATTGTTATTAGCATAGTCAGGAACTATGAATATTATGTGGTTTATATTTTCTATTTGGTCAAAATTAGTTCTTTTTTATAGCAGATTGTGCGAGTGTTTCGAATTGGTATAAGTAAAGCGTTTATATTAAATATGTGAAAATACTTTGGTGTGTTATATTGTTGAATATAGTATTTCTAGTCACTATAGATGATACAGATAACTACTGAAAATTTTGTGCATTTGATCAGCAAATGATCTGAGTCAGTACGAATCACGAGAAATCGAGAGTAGGCTGAAATGCCCGATTGCTCCTAAAACACTACTGGTGAAGGGATCTCGGCGCAGGACTTGGTTGCGATTTGATTTGCTGATTTATGGTGGTATGTTGAATTAACGTTACACATTCTTAGTACAAAATTTTGATTAAAAATATCACAATCTAGATCAACTAAGAATCATATTGAAGCACCTCAAAATAGAAATTCATCGAACCAACTGAGACTGGCTGATGCCGGAGTGCCATGGATTGTCGATATATAGATGATTTACCTGCCATAATATACCTTGCTTCTTTAGGTGCTAATTATTGTAAATTATGTATTATACCAATTTAGTTATAATCCAATCCATATCTTGAGCACACCTTAAAATCAATAATCTTGATTCAAACTAAATTTGTTATAACACCATTTGCTGGGCACATTCTATAAGACAGACTAAGGAAGTTATCCCAAGGTCCATGTCGGTAAGCTGGGTCTCGCCGTTATTGATTGTTTTTATTCTGATTCAATGAAATCCTGAATAGTACGTCAGTGGGGTAATATAAAATAATTAACATGTAACAAATCTTTAGTAAAAAAATATTGACAAAAACTCTCTATAAATAAACTCTATATAGAGACAATATAATATAGTTATTATACAATACAAATTACATAATATATAAGATTCACAACTGGTATCAAGGAAAGAGGATTGGCGCTGGACCGGATTTTGATTTGACTTGATTTAGGGTAGATGTAAAGAAAAAAAGAACATAGAACAATTTTTTAAGTAAAAAAATCATGGACTTTTTTCACGCTCATAGACTCCACATCAGATTCTTAATTATTTGCATGCGGGACAGTATTACTGCAGATGAATCCCGAAAAACCAAGGATCGGCTCGTATAGTAGGTTACTGGATGTGATCTTATCTTGTATTTTTACAAAAATATAGAGAGGCTTTGTTATTGTGGTTTATTAGGGACCACCATCGACCTAATTTGTCTTATGATGATACCAAAAATCTTGTTACAATTCACTCCAAATACGTCTCATCGAATGCACTCCATCAGCAGAATACAAAATGTGAAAAATGTGATATTTTTATGATTTTTCATTATGTATTCTGCGATAGGTTGAGCGATGGGGTGGTATAAGGGCTTAGATGAATATATGGATTTGATCAGAGATTTTGTATTAGTACTCTTTTTGATTAGTGAAGTTAGTTGGAGATTTTAATGTATACAATAACTCTAATAAATTTTGGCAGTGTATGGAGATGGAACGGAAAAAAATCAAAATCTTAAAAGAGGAATAATAAGAAAAATATTTTCAATTTATGTATTTATTGGATACGCAGAAATGCAAAAACAACGCATGATTTCAAATCCAACGCTTTACGATGAAAGCAATTTTCGAAATTTGATTTTACTTGCTCAAACATCATCCATTCCGGTGATTTCTTTTGAAGAGATTTTCCTTTCCAGCAGAAACATATATATATATACAGGCTAAATATTGTTAAATCAATTATCACATATACTAAAAATATTTATATATAACTACGGGACTAACGACGCAACGGAGCCTTAGCAATAATACCGTGAGCTAGGCTGTACAACTCCTACTCCTTCTGAGTATACAGACTCTCATTTTTCATATCTTTTCCTTTCTTTATCATGCATTACTTATCATTCACTTACTTTCTTCCTATCAGTTAATTTATGTTGATCTGTCACTCTGTGCTTACTTTATTTTTCAAAATAACATATAGAAGTTACCTCAACCAATTTATCTCAAACCGCCAACATTACCCCTCATTAATATATATAACGTGACTCATAACCATCATATTAATCGAGTTATAACGGTTCTTCTATATATAAATCAACTGATATAAACCACATATAATCAACATAAGTTGTTATATTACTGAAATGTATTTATTAAATCAAACGGTCAACCTATCGCAGTAGAGCACCTAAGCACTCAGGTGTGCACTAGGTAGACCAACTCCATCAGATATCCCCATATTCAATCATTATTATCTAGAAATATATACTAATGATCGAATTCCTCTACAATACACAATATATCAGCCTAAATAAAACGAACACATTCGATTTTTAAGAGGTGAAGATGGAAGGTTCACTAACCCTCGGAGGGTAATTCCCAAACTATCGGGTAAACGTAATAATTGTATCACTTTTGTCTTGTGACTAAGAAAGGTGATATTTGTAATCCTATATCAATATAAAGACAACTAAATTCAACCTAAATCCAAATATTTTTAACACCGAATACGTATATAACTCTGAACGCCATTAGATGATATAGCTTATGGCCTACTGGCCTGTATCGACCAATCCCTACTCCATAGTGTCCTCAGCAGATAAGTAGACTCCGGAAGTCCGTAAAACAAAGAGAAGGTTTCATTTAATCTATGAGATTGATAATAATAAAATTATCATATTAACAAAATAATAATAATAATAATATCCGTAACAAAAAGATCCGTAAACACTCTCATATTTAGATAGCATAGCATAGTAATTCATTGGTGTCATAGACTATAAATGGCCATTAATAAATAATAATTTAAGATTTGAGATTATAAATATATGATAATGAACATCTAATAAGTCACTAGATCTCGAAGAGAATTACATGGTCGGTCGGTATGCGCGTATAGCGCGTGTGCAGAAGATAGAGCCGGAGCTGGTGTGGGGTCGTAAACGCGAAAAGTGTGTCTCGAGGGTAGACTCGCGGAGTCAGCGAGAATGTTGACAAGGCAGATCGGTCTCAATATAACCCCTAGATTGATATCCCATTCTGAGATTTATAATAGCAATAAAGAAAATATAAGTGTAAATTGACTTCAAATATAATAAAATTATTAACTATATTTTTCGACTTAAGGCGAACTTGTTTACTAAAATATATATTCGAGACGTTGACGTCACGATCTACAAAAAATCCCAAAAATAATGCAAATAATTATATATTTTTATTATCAAAAAAAAATTCGACCATAGTACTCCGCTGTGTATTGACATGGGAGCTATTAGGTCGCACGACTGTCGCATTGTCGGGGGGGGGCGCATCAGGTTAGTGCACATATATTATATATATATGAGTACTATAGCATGACGTAAATTACTACGTCTTAGACTAGACAGTAGATTAACTGATATCTAAATTACATCGTAGAATATAAAATCATCGAGTACTATTAAATACTATTCACTTCAGTATTAAGGATATATAAATATATATATATATACTTTAATTTCGGTATATATATTATAGCTCAAGAATCCCTAGCAATAAAATATAGAGCTCATAGTTAAACTAAAAATATCGGTGAGTCCACCACCTCGGGGGTGACCTATAAATCACCTCTATATTAAACATCTATCACAACCTACCCGAACTCCGAAAAATTTTTTACCTCTCTAGAGTTAAATACGCTCCACTAACAAATATCATATTCGTATTTGGGAGAAATGGTTTTATTTATGCATCACTCCCTAGTTTTAAGAAAGACCGAGCTAACGCGAAAATTCTTCCTTGAACCCATGGTCATTTTCCCAAAATCGTGCATGATCATCATTCTCTACAGTAATAAGAAGTATATAAAAACTCCCTTTAGAAAAGAGATAGTCGAAGAGTTGTTATACGTGTTAGTATTAGGAG
>JABUQX010097707.1:2500-30000 GCA_015478945.1 Trachelipus rathkii | reverse complement strand
CTATTTTACATCAGTATTAAAGTATTGCGCATAAGTTTGGGCCCGTTATTTTAGAAAAGACCTAGGTATGCTGGAGAGAGTGTAACGTAGTGTAACAGGGATGATTTATGGCTTTGAGGGTAAGAGCTATTAGGAGAGGCTGAAAGAGTTAGGAATATTTTCTTTAGAAAGTCAATTTCTTATAGGGAACATGATACAAGTCTATAAAATATTTACATGTATTGATAATACTGAGACCAATAAATTCTTTATAGTAGACCACGAACAGGAGACTAGGGGACACGATAAGAAAATTAGGAAGACATGTAACCTTGATGTAAGAAATCATTCATTCTGTAATAATGTTGCAAATATGTGGAATGGTTTCCCGCAGGAAGTTGTTGAGTGTGACTTAATTGCAACATTAAAGAAAGGATTGGATAGGTATATGGATGATTTGGGCATCATATAGTATATTCTGACGTAGCCAAAGTGGCGGGTTTTTAGTTAGTTATTAAAGTAAATTGCATGTTGTAGCTACCGGAATCACAATAAACTAAAAGCTTGTATTGTGGTTAGCCTGAACATTAGCTATAGTTTTTGCTTATGGTAGTAGTTGGTGTATATATTATATTGACCTTTGTTTAGGAAATTGACCGGCCTTAAGGTGTGGTGCAGGTTGTGTAATGTGTATGTTGCATGGGCATGAATTTGAATAATATTTAGTTGACTGGGGCAGTCTCGATAGGCCCATGTGACTTCTAACTGGTTCTTTGTCTCCTTATCTCTATCGGTGGTAATGTTACGTACTTAGATATAAATAGTGACTTTCTGATTGGACAACGATATGATGGTGTAAAAGCAATGAAGAAATATTTTAGAGGTGTTTATGCTGTCGAAAATATCCAGCGAAAATATTGCTGTTCACATCCATGTGAAGTACAACACATTAGAAACTTTATGGCACATCGAATGCAACTATATTCTATTTTAGATTGCCAAGGCCGACTATTTAAGAGGAGCCTGAATTGATCAAGATATTAAACCTTTTTCAAAAAACTAAGGTCTTTTTAAGTCTGTAAGCAAAAGCAAATTTGTTACAAGTTTATTTATTTAGGTTTTTAACTTTATTCTCAAACACTCTTCCATTATGTATTACATTGCATTCTCCATAATTAGTGACAGCAAATGCTCTTAATCATATTGAAAATGTAATGTTTGTTTATAAGGATTTTCAAGCAAACATCATTTTCAAACATTTTGGAAGTTGCAACAGAACTTCTGCTTTCTAATAATGAAGAAATGATAGTTGCCTCTTGTGAGAATCAATTTAAAATGAAAAGTTATAGGGTAATTTACAATATTATTTATTTTTTTATGATTTTCAACCAAGTTAGGGGCAAGTTCGCTTAATTATAGTTCCATAACTCACTCATCTTTGTTAAATTGAGTTTTTATCTCATGTCCATCGATAGCTATTCATAATTTACTAATGTTGTAAATAAATTTGATCTGTTCAGTCATATTTAGATTGTTTAGAATTTTAGCACTTACTTCTCAAAACGTGAACTACCAAAAAATATTTCTCTACTCTGAAAAGACTCAAAACATACTTTTTCAATTCTACAGGAGAAGAAAATCTAACAGAACTGACTTTAATGAGTGTTCATCATAGCTTCAAAATATAAACGAAGGAAATTATCAATCATTTTGTTGTTAAGAGATCAAAACTAAGAATTTTTTTTATGAATAAAATATCTTTTTATTTTATTTTCAAATTACTATTAATGTTAATTTATTTTATTCTGTCCTTTTATGCCAAAGAAAATTTATTTTTATGGTAAACTTATAAAATTATATATATATATAATATTATATATATATAATATATATAATAAATATATATATATAATTATATTAATATATATATATATAATATATATAATATATATATATATTAATATATATATATATATATTTATATATATATATATATTTATATATAATATATATATATATATATTATAATATATAATATCTATATATATATATTATATATATATATATATATATATATATATATATTATATATATTATATAATAATATATATATTTATAATATATATATATATATATAATAATATTTATATATATATATATAATATATATTATATATATAATAATATATTATATATTATATAATATATATATATATATATATAATATATACTTAATATATAATATAAATATAATATATATTTATATATATATATATATATATATATATATAAATATTATAAATATATATATATATATATATATATTATATATATTATATATATATATATATATATATATAATATATAGTAATAATATATATATTAATATATTATAATAATATATATATAAATATATAATATAATATATTTATTTATAAAAAATAAAAATATATTATATAATATATATATAATTTTATAACTTTACCATAAAAGTAAATTGTCTTTCGCATAAAAGGAGTCGGAAGGTAAAATTTGTAAGATCTCGCAACCAACGGAAAGAAATTGAATGTCTCACTCTATGTATATATATATATATATATATATATATATATATATATATATATATGTGTCATATATATATATAATATATATATATATATATATATTAAAATCTGTGTCTTACCTAACAAAACTTTAATCCTAACCTAGACGTAATAGCCCACCAGTAGGACCTAACCTAATGGATCTTGTTAGCCCACCAGTAGGACCTAACCTAATGAATTTTGTTAGCCCCCAAGGAGCCTAACCTAATGTATTTTGTTAGGCCAGACGTACGCCGTAACCTAATGAATTATGATAGATACTTGAAAGCCATGTGAAGATAAAATAAATGAAATATATATATATATATAATATATATATATATATATATATATATATATATATATATATATATATATATATATATATATATATATATATATATATATATATAGATATATATATATATATATGAAACAGAGCAGTTTTTTTTATATTCTTATGTAAAATTCAGCCTGTTTTTGAAAATTGCAACATGGGGAGAAGGATTTTACAAATAACACTTTTTCATAAAATATATTTAACAAAATAAACACTCCAACATTTTAAATCTTTACCTTTCACTTTATCTTTATTCTTTATCTTTGCCCTTCACTAAATTCGTTTCCAAAATTTAACAACAATGTTAATTTAATAATTTCGCTTAAAAAAGTTTCACATAAAATATTTTCAAAATCGTATCAGTTCACAAAATAATAAATAACCACTTACAATGCCTTTAACCCTATTTCCTGAATAAACTTATTCGGCTCCTGCGACCTTTCACGCACTGATCCGAAGAATCCTTGATCAATCAGCCAAGAAGCCGTGTGACTATTTCCCAGTCAGAAAAGCTCGCCGGCTTGTTCACGCTCCCCCAACTAAATGACTGCAGCGCTAATTGTTCGCCGAAGCCAAAGTTCGTCCATTCAGTTTATAGCCAAGATTCGTCTCAGGCCCAACTCCGATTCCCGTTTTCTAACGGGTTTTCTTTTTCCTCTTTCCAACTTTCTTCTGCTTGTTTATTTATCCTGCTTTTTAACTTCTTCACTTGTCGGCTCCCAGGAACGATCTAATTTATCTTATAATTCTACTCTTAAGTTTACTTCATTCTATTACGTATTTACTTGGTTATATCCCATTATAATATATAATATATATATATTATATAATATCTACATATATCTATATATATATATATATATATTAATATTATAAATATATGAGATTCTGGGAAGGCTGGGGTGTTGGGGCCTACTTCTACAGGTAGGCTCTTGCTCACTCCGGGAAATCACCACTGAAGTTCTGATGGTGGTTGCTGTCAGAAACTTCTTGCAGAAAGTTAACAATCAGGAGGTTCTTAAACAATGGAGCAGGTGGAATATATATTTGAGGTGCTTACAGGTTGATAGTTAAGGCAAGCTGAGCCTGAAACCCCAGTGTCCTGGGTAATAATAAAAAATAATAAATAATATGCTAATACAGAATATAATGATATATAAATAATGATAAAAATAAATAAATAAATAAATAAAAGTTACTTTAACAAAAACAATTAGGGCCTACATTGGCCTACTTAAATTTACAAGTGTTATATACAAAAGGAAATTTGGGCATAGGTTTGTTACTAGGAAGCCCCTGAGAGAGAAATAGGCCTTGGTTTATGCCTGATCCAAGGCTAGCTACCGTGAAAATAAACTAGCTAATATAGATGGTAAAATATAATATATAAAAATTGGCACGATAAATTCACTTCACTCATGGGCCTTCCTAGTAGGCTTAATCAATAACGATAATATTTACATAATTAAAATAATTTCGTATTTCACACCAATGGCACTTACCACGTTATAAAAGTCAATAAACTTGGCTTTAATAAGCCTAATTACGATGGTTAAGCGAAAATAATGTAGAGCGTCATGAACAGCGTTATCGTAAAGAAAGAAAATGGCGCTAGAATAAAAATGCTAGAGGCATGTCAGTAGTATCGAAGTTTGGTAGTAGTATTTTAATTTCGAATTTGCGAAAATGAGAGTACGGTCACATATTACGTTTTACAATTTAATATCTGCACGGTATTTGGACCTAACCTGACTTCGTCACCACAGGTACTCCCCTGCAGTGCTAAAGGCACGATACGTTAATCCAAATAGCGCGCCGGCCATCGAATATGCCTACCTCTGCTCGATTGTCTAGTAGGAGCTTCGGATGGAGTCTGGACAGGATTTCCAGATTGCGAGCGGGTGATCGGGCGAGTCGGAACATCTGCATGTGTCGTAAGAGTAGCCCGAGGTGGAACTGGAGGTGAAGAATCCTGAGCCGGAGTGAGGGAGGCAAGGTTGAAGATGACCGTGCGGGTGGAGTCTGAGCCGGTCGTATTGGTGCTGGTGGCTGAGGAGAAGGATAAGGAAGAGGATCAGGGAAAGGGAGAGGAGGAGGAGGAGGAGGAGGAGGAGGTGAAGGAGGAGGAAGAGATGCAGGAGGAGAGATAGGAACGTTAAAAGAACGAGTTGAAGGAGGAGAAATTGAAACAAAAGGTAAAGCGTCAGGGTCGAGAACAGGAAGAGGATTCGCCTCTCGAAGAAAGCAGGCTTAAGACGGTCGATTGAAACGACTTCTGTGCGTGTGGGACGGTTGAATCGTAAAGAATTTCTCCTTCCTAAGTATCACTGGAAAAGGTCCATCGTACTTAGTTGGAGAGCGGTGCGGTGGGAGTCATGTCCAACGAAGACCATGAGTGCAAGAAGACAGGTTCTTAGGGAATAGGATGCACCTTTGTGTGGACGAAAGGAGTTTGGTCCTCCACGACGAAGCACGCGCCTCAAGCGGGTAAGATAAGCAAGCGGGTTCGGCTGTAGAAGGAGGAGAAGACTGTGAAAAGAAGTCACCTGGAAGACGAAGAGGAGAACCATACACTAATTCAGCGGCCGAACAGTGCAGATCCTCTTTAACTGCGGAGCGAATGCCAATCATTACAAAAGGGAGAGCGTCAGTCCAATTTTCCGGATTGGGATGTGCTATGAGAGAGGCTTTAAGCTGACGGTGGAAACGTTCAACAATGGTTCGCTTTTGGATTGAAAGAAGTCGTGTGAATCTTCTCTGAACCAAGAAGATTCATCAAATCTCTCCATAAGAAGGATTCAAAAGGTCTACCTTGATCCGTTGTGACAGACAAGCGGCACACCAAAAGCGGCGAATCCAATGAGCTAAAAAGCTATTTGCCTTGGATTCGCGTTGGCCCGAACAGAGGAGGGATAGCCTCGGTCCAGCGTGTGCACCGGATCCATACACGTAAGAATGTATTTCTTACCGTGGGAGGGAGGCAGAGGTTAACGATGTCGATGTGGACACGTTCAAAGCGAGCACCAGGGGTAGGAAAGTGCATCGGGGACTTCGGTGTGGACGGTGGACCTTAGAAACGCTGGTCAGGGAAGACAAGTGCGGGCATCCAAGTTTGCTACATCGGGCATCAGATCAGGCCCACACACAATCGGGCAGCAACCAGGTTTGCGTGAAGCCTCAAATACAGGGTGAGAAAGCGAGGTGAAGATTGAGAAGACAGCCTTAGGAACGATGCAGGTAGAAAAGGACGAGGAGAACCCTGAGAGAACAATTCACACAGAAGTCTCTTTCTCTATCCAGGGAGTTGGAGGCACTCCAGCTTGAAGAGAAAAGTCTTGTGGAAGGTGCAAGGATCCTCAGTAGTCTGGGCACGATGCCATTAGCGTGTATCGATGTTGGGTAAGGCTGAAATCGCGTCGATTTCAATGCGAGAGAGCGTCGGCAGTGAAATTGTCGACACCTGAAATATGTCTGACATCAGTAGTGAACTGTGAGACATACTCAAGGTGACGAGCTTCTCGAGGAGAGTGCCGTTCGTTTCTGGAGACCATAGCGAAGGTAAGTGGTTTGTGGTCAGTGAGTATGTGGAACTCACGACCCTCCAGAAAGTAGCGGAAATGACGGACGGCAAGATACATCGCAAGTAACTCCCTCCCGAAAGCACTGTAGCGAGTCTCAGGAGGTTGCAACTTGCGAGAGAAAAAAGCGAGAGGAGACCACACTCCGTTCAGGTGCTGCTGGAGAACACCTCCGACAGCAAAATCGGAGGCATCTACCTGAACTCTGGTCGGAGCTGAGTCCTGAGGGTGGACTAAGAGTGTGGCAGAAGCGAGTGCTTCTTTGGAAGCTTCAAAAGCAGCCGTAGCTTCGTCAGACCAGTCCACTTTTGTAGAACTGCCTCGGTGCTTGGGGCGGATGAGAGCGGTGAGGGGTCGAAGAATATCAGCGCCCGATTTGAGAAAACGATGATAGAAGTTAAGCATGCCGAGGTACTGACGAAGCTGCTTCTGAGAGACAGGCCTAGGGAAGGTGCGAATGGCCTCGACGCGCTCTGCCAGAGGACAAATGCCATCCGCTGAAACAGTGTGTCCTAGAAAAGTAAGAGAAGGGACACCAAAAACACACTTTGCCGGGTTAAGACGCATGCCACATTCGTCCAACCTGGCAAAAACGGCACGTAGGTGTTGCTCATGCTCGGCAGGAGAAGAGGAAGCTAAGGAGGTCATCCAGATAAGCAAAGGCGAAGGGGAGACCTCTAAGAATGTCATCGATGAAGCGTTGAAAAGTCTGAGCTGCCCCCCTCAAACCAAACGGCATTCTGGTATATTCAAAGAGACCAAAAGGGGTGATGATGGCCGTCTTCGGTATGTCCTCTAGTGCGACTGGGATCTGGTGGTAAGCCCTGACAAGATCCAATTTTACTAAAAATGTGTTTACGGCCAGATTAGAGGTGAAGAGACTGGATGTGGAGGGACCTGGGTAGCGGTCTGGTAATCGGTGCCAAAGCGTCAGAGCCTAAAATCTCCACAGGTCTCTCAATCAGACGCACCTTTAAGGCACCAATGTGGAGGGGGGACCATGAACTTTTGGAAGGGGCGGAACGATACCAAGTTCTTCAGGCATGTGCCTCAAAAACTCAGCCTTGCTGCCTTGAGCTTGCAGGAGCCCGACGCCGAGCACGAGCGAAGGGCGGAGACGCGTAGTCTCTATAATATGGCCGCCAGAAGTTTGACGGAGCAAGAAGAAGACAAGGGTCAGACAGCGCCGGAAATCCTTCCTGCAGGATGGTGAAGGGGGAGGTACCAGAAGAAGGAGCAACCGCAGAGATGCCTTTAAGAACAGAAGAAACTACGGTACCTGCAGAAGACAGAGACGTAACAACGTCAACCAATCTCCTGTTTCTTAGATCAACCATAAGGTCGAAATGTGACAGAAAATCTAAGCTCCCAAATGGTTGGGTACTCAGCAACCACGAATATCACAGGGAAATTGACGGCGAAGGAGAGAGGTCTAAGGTGCACAAACGCTCACCATAGACAGGGATAGTACTACCATTTGCAGCGTAAAGAGCCCGGTCAGGAAGAGGAACAGCGGACTTCTGGGTAGCATCTCGAGGAAGAAGCGAATACGACGCACCGGTGTCAATCAGGAAGAACAGGTTTGTAGACCTGTCGAAAAGGCGCAGGACATCCTGAGACGAAGAAGGCGGAGAGGAAGAACAAACGAGGGGTGGCCAGCTGGATCACCGCCTTTATGATTGCTTGGCGAAGAGGTTTTCCCGAAATAAGTGCAGGTTGGTGGCACCTTTTTCGCTTTCCGGCCAAACCGGTCGGTGATAGAAAACATATCCGTTAGGTGTATTGTTAATGGCCAGGGTGGGGAGACGGCCAGAGTAGTGGTTGCGGGAAGATGAATCCTTGGGACCGTAGCCATAAACAGAGATGTCCTTTAACACTGCCTTGACATCAGCCATGCCCTGTTCCAGGGAGGTAAGACGGGCCTCAACTCTTGAAAACGGAGAGGAACATGGATCGTTAGAGACGTTGTAAATAGAGCAGGGATACGAGGCATGGGATGGGTACGCCGGGTAATAAGAAGCAGCGGAAGAGGAGACTGAAGAGACTGCAGAGGTGGGAGGAGAATCTGTCTCAACCATGACGAAAGCAGCAGAAGAAGGTAAGAGAAAAGAAATTGTGAAGAGAGGAAGATAGAGGAAAAGAAAAAGGAAAAAGAGGAAACAACAGCACTAATACAAAAAAAAATAATAAAAAAATAATAATGTAAAAGATGGCAGTGCAAAAATGTAATAATAACTATCTTGTCTCCGGTTGGAAAACTATTCTGTTTCCGGTTTGAAAACTATTCTGTTTCCGGTTTGAAAACTATTCTGTTTTCGGCATGAACTAATCTGTTTCCGGTTTGAAAAGTATTCTGTTTCCTGCTTGAAAATAATTCTGTTTTCGGCCTGAACTAATCTGTTTTCGGTGTGAAAAAACTGCAAATAGTGATAAGAGTAACAAAAATAAAAATAAAATATCAAAACAAACAATATAAAAAAAAGAAAAATTCAAGAGTAAAAATAGTTAATAATAATAATAATAATAATAATAATAATAATAATAATAATAATAATAATAATAATAATAATAATAATAATAATAATAATAATAATAATAATAATAATAATAAAAATTTTAAAGCTCTGTCCTTTAACAGTAGAACAGAGGATTAGCTGTGGACGCCGAGGTTCCAACAGACACGAAAAGCTTGAGATTCTGGGAAGGCTGGGGTGTTGGGGCCTACTTCAACAGGTAGGCTCTTGCTCACTCCGGGAAATCACCACTGAAGTTCTGATGGTAGTTGCTTTCAGAAACTTCTTGCAGAAGGTTAACAACCAGGTTTCATAAACAAGAGAGCAAGTTGGAGTATATATTTGAGGTGCTTACAGGTTGAAAGTTAAGGCAAGCTGAGCCTGAAACCCCAGTGTCCTGGGTAATAATAAAAAATAATAAATAATATGCTAATACAGAATATAATGATATATAAATAATGATAAAAATAAATAAATAAATAAATAAAAGTTACTTTAACAAAAACAATTAGGGCCTACATTGGCCTACTTAAATTTACAAGTGTTATATACAAAAGGAAATTTGGGCATAGGTTTGTTACTAGGAAGCCCCTGAGAGAGAAATAGGCCTTGGTTTATGCCTGATCCAAGGCTAGCTACCGTGAAAATAAACTAGCTAATATAGATGGTAAAATATATAAATAAAAATTGGCACGATATATTCACTTCACTCATGGGCCTTCCTAGTAGGCTTAATCAATAACGATAATATTTACATAATTAAAATAATTTCGTATTTCACACCAATGGCACTTACCACGTTATAAAAGTCAATAAACTTGGCTTTAATAAGCCTAATTACGATGGTTAAGCGAAAATAATGTAGAGCGTCATGAACAGCGTTATCGTAAAGAAAGAAAATGGCGCTAGAATAAAAATGCTAGAGGCATGTCAGTAGTATCGAAGTTTGGTAGAACATTTAAGTTTTCAATTTGCGAAAAATAGAACTTTATTCAGAAGTAGGCCGAATTGTGTTACAGATCTAATCAAACGCAATTTGATAGCCTACATTCATAGTGTATTAATTATTACTAATATTTGCTACATTTCTATGTAAGGATATCCTCTAATTGTGGAAAAAAATACCTTTCATAAATTAAAATTGTGTAAAAAATCATTTTAATGATAAGGACATTTTGGTGTGTTTTAAAATTTTATTAAAAAGGGCAGGCGAAGTTATAAAAAAAATACCTTCAAGGCACATTTTAAATCGCTTTCGACAATTATTTTTATTTCAAAATAAACATTAAAATTTTTATTATAATAATGCATCCTTTCAAACACAAGTTTTAGACTCTAAAATTAACTTATAATAGATTATAAATGCTAGCAACGTGTCTTATCAGAAAATATACAATGTAAGTCTAACACATCCATTTTCAATAAAGGTCAAATAAGAACTGCTTCGAAAACTGTCCGAATAATGTGTCTTTATTTTTAATAAAGACAAATTCGAAATAAAGGGACAATTCTGGCACTTGGTTTAAAGCCAAACCTGTCAGTCTATTAACTATTAAGCTATATATATATATATAAATATATATATTTACTACTATATATTATATATATATATATATAATATATATATATATATAATAATATCTATTATATATATATATATATTATATCATATTATATAATATTATATATTAGTAATTAAATGTTGGGATTACATTTGGTTTTCCTCTTCGCTTATGCTTACTCTTGTCTCGTTTTCTTTCAGATCGCATTCCATTTCAGCTCAAGTTGTTCGAGCAACGTCTGGGTGTTTGTTTATTTATTGGTGCTACTCAGGTTTCTGTTTTATCTCCAACTTTATTCCTACTTTCATCAACGATCGTTTAGCTGCAATTCTAACTTTGTTCACTCTTATGGCGATGATCTAACTCTCCGTTCTTCCACTCATTTTAATTCTGCTCCCTCTTGTTTTGTACTAGAGTTGCCTCTCGTCTACAGCTTTCTGATTCAATTCTTGCCTGGATTTGGTCGAATCTCAAGTGGGGTAACGTAATCTTGGGAGTTCAAACTCTTTGAAAACGCACATTCTTCATATTCCCTCTCCTAAAAATAACCTCCCAACTTTCCTATCCCCATTGACGGCTCTAATGTCTTACCCGTAAACAACATAAACATTCTAGGACTAAACATAAATAGTGAATTGTCTTGGAGACCTCACATCACATCGGTTGCTAAAATGGCCTCAAAATAGCTGGGAATTCTGTTCAGATCGCGTGACATTTTTTTCTTACTGAGTAAAGGGAGTAAAAGTTATCAGATAAAGGTCTTATTCCCCTTGAAAGAATTCACTGTTCCCCCACTTTTTTGGGGTGGAATCTGGTTCACCCTCCTTTTGGATAGCAGTTGAGCTAAGCGCTAAGAGGCTTATAAACTGTCCCATACTTTCTGACTCCCTTGACCCTCTTTCTCTGCGTCGTGACGTTGGTGCCCTATCTCTTTTCTACAGGCGAAGATTCGACGGAAATGGAGGTTCTCAAATATTTTGCCGAATCAAAAGCTTCACTGGAATCTCTACGTCAGTTTCCTGGTGTTTTGCATTTTCTTTTTAAAATACAACACCAAACTACCATCATCAGCACCAGTAGTAAGAATTCAGTTTGGCAGGTCGTATTCCACTCTCCTAAAAGAGCAGACTCTCTGATGAAATGTTAGCAGTTTGATATTTTTAAAAGGAAATTCAGTGTATGAGCAAAATCAGGTTTCCTAACCTTTTTACTATCTCAACATTTTCTCATACAATTTTAGAAGCCTAATACTATACTATATACTACTATATATATATATATATATATATATATATATATATATATATATATATATATAATGATATATATATATATATATATATAATATATTATCTATACATATATATATCTATATATATATATATATATATATATATATATATATTATATATAATATAATATTTATTATATTTATATATATATATTAATAAATATATATATAATATATAACTTAAGATTCTTTCTGACCAAAAAAATTTATAAGTTCATGTTACAAATATCGAGGAAACCCATTTGGGAATAAGCTAGATTTTTTAACATGACTTATACTCATTTGAAAATATTGGAACGTTTAAAGAAAATATCCTTATTTTGGGCAACGGTCCAGTAATTTTTAAAAAATCTGAAGCTAAGCATGCATAATAACGTCTTCCTATTTTAAAATAAAATTTCTTCGACTTTATAACTGTTTTTATTATATTTTTAGCGTTCTTTGCAAGATTTCTGTTGCATAGTAATAAATGGCTGTAACTCATTTTGGTAAATACTGGAACGTATGAAAGGAAAATAAAACTAGAATTACGAAACGTCATTAATTTTGTAAAAATCTGAAGTGTAAACTACTACATAATTGCTGTTCCTATTTTTTAAAAAAAATTATTCACTTTGTGAACGATTTTCATTATAATTTTAGCATTCTTGCAAGATTTTGTTTCATAGCACATTGAAAAGGTTGTGAAAAGTGTAGAAAGAAATGACATTACGGAAATTATTTCCTATAATTTTAGCATTCTTTGCAAAATTTTGTTTCATAAGTAGCCATAAAACGGTTTTTTGGGAAAATGTAAGAATAATCTGAATTAACGAAAATAGGAGGAAAGGCTTTTTTATTTTTAATGTTAATAGTAAACATTGTGGCCAAGTATATTGTTTTCTTCTGCAAAATATTTATTTTTTAACCACAAATATTAGAATATCCACAGTGATGCCGCCTTATAATTATCTCTAGCTTAGGGTTTTTCATTTAGGCAGTCACAATCATCTAGGTTAGGTCTATGGTCTACGGCAACTACAATTAATCTAGGTTAGGTGTAATTCCTACGGCAACGAAAATTAATCTAGGTTAGGTCTAGGTCCTATGACAACGACGATACGTCTAGAAAGGTCGTACTGTACGGCTTTTAAGTCTAGGTTATGAATAAAGTGTGGCTAGGTAGACACTATTTAATATATAATATATATATATATATATATAATATATATATAAATATATATATAATATATAGATATATATATATATATATATATATATAATTATATATATATATATTATATAATATATATATAATATTATCGGTATCGATATATGAATCGAAGATGCTAGAAAGAAACTTCAGTGTTACCTATATACGGTGGCGTCTCCAGGGCCAGGGCAAGAGGGCGACCTGAGCAATCGCCTTGGCCCGCTCCTATAAAGCCTCGACGCGCGTGCAGAGGCAAACAGATTTAACGCACCCTATTATCCATGAGCCTGCGCAAATTTATATATAATATATAGTTATATTAATTATTAATATATATATATATATATATATATATATATTATATATATATATATATATATATATATATATAATATATATTTAATATATATATATCTAATATTATATATATCATAATATATATAATATATATATATATATATATAATATATATATATATATATATATATAATATATATATATATATATACCCATTACAATGTCCAGGGTTTGAACCAAGTTTGTTATTGAGCAGATTTTAATACTTTATATGCTTGTGTATGTTTTCTACGAAAACACCGCCCAGGACCCCGCAAAGCCTAGGGCTGCCATTGCCGCCCAGGGCCCCGCAAAGTCTAGAGCGCATATAGCTATATATATATATTATATAATCATAAATAATATAATATACAAATAATATATATATAAACTATCTATATATATATACTATATATATATATATATATAGTATAATATATATATATATATAATATACTATATATATAATAAAATAATTCAAATAATAGATAATAATAATAATAAATAATAATAATAATATAATAATAATATAATAATAATAATAATAATAATAATAATAATAATAATAATTTTGGAATAATTTTATTAAAATAGTTGTATCTTCTGTATTTTTTATTTGTTAATATGTTCACTAACTTGGTGAAAGATCTTTATCTTGCAGTTTATCTCTTTCCAACGAGGACGTACGTTACGCTGATGGGGCGATGTTTAAAATACCTGGTGTAACCTGCAAATTTATTTTATAAAAAAAATTTTGCTGGATAATATTTTATTTTGTTTATAATATTTCCATATGCATTTCTCGGAAACTGATGCGGAGGCATATGGATGGTTTTTCTGTTAAAAACTGTAAATTCGTATATTAAACCTACGACAAAAAATGTCATAATCCGAGTATTTGATATTACTTGCACTAAGTTCAATCCTCATATGCAAAAATAATTAACCCATTGATGTAATGGTTGGCTACTGTGCTTATCACTACTATATTGTACCCAATATTTAGGTAACTTAATGTATAATTAACAATCTTTACAACCTTAAAGTATCTAGATAAACTTAACGGAAAATTATAATCTTTAATCTTAAGTATCCTAGATACAGTATTGGCGAATACAGTATCGGAAATGGTTTCGCCACCAAGAAGGTAAGCAAGTATCGGGGTATTGGGATCGCTAAAGTTAAATTTTGGGGTATGGATGTATCGGTATCGCTTAAGCAAATTTTTTGTAACGATGTCCACCACTGTATAATTTATCCTAGAACAATATAATATATTTGAGAATTATATTTAGCTAATATATATATATATATATTATATATATATATATATATATATATATATATATATTATATATAGGTAATACTGTAGACAGCGACCCACACATTTTGAGACAAAAAATTTTCTAAGTTCAAACAAATTTCTAAGTTCAGACAAGTTTGTTAAGTTAAGGTTTTTTTAAGAAAATTCTTTAGTGGCAAGCTTCTGGAATTATGCCAGAAGCTTACCACTAAACAATTTTTTTAAAAAACCTAACTTAACTTAACTTTTCTGAACTTAGAAATTTTTTTGAACTTAGAAAATTTTCGGTCTCAAAATGTGTGGGTCCGCTGTCTACAGTATTAACCATATATGATATATATATATATATATATTATATATATTAAATATATATTATATATATCTATAATAATATATATATATATATATATATATAATAATATAGTATAACTATATATATATATATATATATATTATTATATATATATATATAATATATATTTATATATATATAAATATATATATTCTATATACTTTAAATTTACAAAGTGTATTATTTATATTATATTTTTTTTGTTTTATATATATATCGATGTACTCTATATCTTCTGCCTATATATTAACTATATTATATATATAATATATATATATATATATATATATTTAGTAAAAGCTCTTGGGGCCTTCGTAGGAGGATCAAAAATGGAATATTTTCCTTTTTATTTCACAAAGCAGCAAAAGGTAACAAAAAATGGCAACAAAAGGCAACAACAACACCTTTATAAAAATATAATAAATAAATAATAATTGATAATATAAATAACAACAATAAAATAATAATAATAATAATAATAATAATAATAATAATAATAATAATAATAATAATAATAATAATAATAATAATAATAATAATAATAATAA
Source organism: Trachelipus rathkii (assembly GCA_015478945.1). Classification (NCBI taxonomy): domain Eukaryota; kingdom Metazoa; phylum Arthropoda; class Malacostraca; order Isopoda; family Trachelipodidae; genus Trachelipus; species Trachelipus rathkii. The sequence continues at coordinate 14,425 of JABUQX010097707.1, read as the reverse complement.
TAATAATAATAATAATAATAATAATAATAATAATAATAATAATAATAATAATAATAATAATAATAATAATAATAATAATAATAATAATAATTGTAATGGGGTGGTTGAAAAAGATAATAAATTGTAATGTCATAAACTTACTCTTCTAGCAGATAAATAATTCCTTGGCCAGGCCCCCGTGACAAGACAACCAACCAATACTTTCTAAGATTCTCGAGCCTCTATCGTATCAGTATCCAGACCTCCTGTCGAATGAGTTATCGGCCTGTGCAATATTGCCATGCAATTCTATACTCAAAACTCACCAACGTATCTCCCTGAAGGTCCTTCAAGTGAAACAGCGGTCGAACGGGTTCTTTGTTTTATATGAGAACCGGCCAGTCAATAATACTCGTTATCAGTGAATTTACCTGTTATTATGATCAACGTATTATTATTATGACCAACGTATCTCCCTGAAGGTCCTTCAAGTGAAACAGCGGTCGAACGGTTTCTTTGTTTTTATATGAGAACCGGCCAGTCAGTAATACTCGTTATCAGTGAATTTACCTGTTATTATGATCAATGTTTTGATCATGAAATCAGTGTCTTTGAGACCTAAAGTAATAGTTATCTGAATATTTAAATAAATAAGAAAGCAAACTACCTTTGGAAACACACAAGAAAACCACTGGGATAACTTTAAAAATACTTTAATAAAAAAAAAAATATGTACTGCTTTTATACAGAATAAAGTCTTACACATCCATGAACATATAATTAGATGTCCGTAGATATCCACTTATATGCGCACCGCATGGGTAACACTACAGTACCAAATATTAATACTATTTTATGCTTTAAAATAATTCTTGCAATATAAATCAACGACCATATATATAACAGAATATGTATATTTATATGTGCATCAATATATATATTATATATACAAACAACTGTTACCTTACAACAAAATATTCTAACCTTAAATTTACAATCTTGTCCAATATATTATTTATATATATAAAATACATAAATATCGATGTGCAAAAATATGTATAAATGAATTATAATATATTAACAAAAATGCATAGACTGATAGATATGAAAGGTAATCTCAAACTTTTACTTGAAAATTATTTAAATTTAGAATTTACAAAATACGTCGATTTGTCACTGTGACCAAATAGTAAGAAATCAGCTGATGCTTTCTACAACTGTTTCTCCAATGCAAGAAAGTTGCCTAACAGTAATTAAATAAATCTTTTGTTGTAGACAAACATTGTGTATACAAACATTAACCATACGTTAATAAATAAATACTGAACTTATAAATGCTTATATTTCGTCAAAATATACTGAACTTGCGAAATTTGGAAAATTATGTACGATAATAAACGCTTACCTGCAAGCAACATACAGCAATGATATCGACTGCAAAATTCTTTACAGTGATAGATCACAACGGACACACACTCGGTATAATTTATGACATATGAAATATAATTTTCCAATTTCTTGATAAAACCACAACTTTAATTACATATCAACAATAAATAATACAGCAATATATTACACTTCGAAAATCTATATCACCATATTACTTAATAAAATATTACATTTACTTTTATAACAAATCACAAAACAAAGCATTCCTGCTTACAAAAAAAAAATAACCATCAACATATAATAAAATCGATTCGAGATTATGAGGCATCACAAAGTCCAACTATATACATCTTGTCAACAACAATAAATGCGAAAGATTCAAAATTATGTTTCTTTTACTACTTTATATGAACCTGGTAACCCGATTACGACATTAGCGAATCAAATCCACTTAAACAGCTTGGAGAATGTTATATACATTTATCAATTAAAATAGTAAAATAAAGTATACATGACATCTAAGAAGAGGCGTGTTAGATATTTCTTGTGATATTACACTATTTCTCAAGAAATTACAATCTCTCATCCCATTCTGAATAAAAAGACTAACGACAGGTCGGAGTTTATGCGCTTCCACACTTTTAACAAATATGCAAGTATTAATTTTAAGAATAAATTATCACTAAATATTTATTTGAATATATTAAACAAAAAGATATATAACGCATAAATAATATAGATATATTCATATATTATATATATAATTAATATATAATAAATATATTATATATATATAATATATATATATTTAAAGTAACCAACGCAGTTTCCTTTCGCAATTCCTTTAAAAATATTAATAATAATAATAATAATAAAAATAATAATGACAATAATAATACTAAAAGCATCGATAACAACGACCAATGACAAATCAGATTTTAAGAGTAAGGCTTAAAAAACGAGTTCTCATTGGTTGTTGGTTCTCCTTATATATAAACATATATACAACAGTTTGACCGGGCCTCGCGGTATACATGAGGTATATAGAAAAAAAATAAACAACATTGCAATAGCAATATGGGACCTTTACTCTAAAACAAATAAATGAAAATCAATTTATACACTTCATGTACACTACGTTACATCTTTGGCCCACCCAACATGAAGCAAATTGGTACAACTTTGCTTTATATACATGATGATATAACATTGGTTTCATTTTCGCAGCGCTCCTTCTTCTGTAGTGGCTTCTGAAGACGAATCCAATGTCTCATCGGCATACGATCTACTTAAATAGTCAGCTATGACGTTATCTCGCCCACTAATGTGGTTTAGGATAAACCTGAATCTTTGAAGAACAGTCTCAAGAGTATTCGGGTGTTCACGCCGGGTCAGAGAACGTTTGAACCTATTTTTGACAAAATAGTCAGCCTCATTTCTTTCGTCCATTATTCCCATCATGACCTCAGTTACCGGCATTTTACTTCTATACACAATCATCAGTGTTCTTCTTACACCCTTTCCTCCAGAACTACATCCTCTATTTCTTTCGTCACCTCCTTTTCTCTCCAACTTCCTCCATAATATCATACACTTCTTTATTTCTCTGTGTCTCTTCCGACACTTTTCGCTCTCCCTGCTAACTCCTATTATCTTCCTTGCAAATAATAGTTTCGACATACGATTACTCTTTACATGTGTCTCTCTATCATCATCATACCCTCTACTTTTACAGTCGGGTTTACAACTTCCCTTCTTTACTGACATTTCTTCTTTAACCATTCTGAAATATGTTTTCTCATTCTCTCCGCACGTATCTTCCTCCTCCATCCAAACGTTTTCCAAGCTGTCGATGTCTTCTCTTAAGTACTTATTTCCAAACCTTACATTGTGCCACTTAGCATCATTAAACGACTGTACCATTTCTCTATGGCAGTCTCCGCGCTTCATCTTCTCTCCCTTTACCAAAGTATTCTGGCACAATGACTTTACCACTCTTTTAAATAGTTCTATGAACTTTGCTCTCCCCTTGTTCTCATCTTTTAATCCTAAACGCAATAAATTCTCGCTGTCCCAACAATATTGCTGAGAATGACTCTTTAACTTCTCCCTGCGTTTTGGCATACCATCACAAGTTTCCTTTATACTACAATCTTCATCTTCCTCTCTTTGAGACATCACATCTTTCATTTCATTAGTAATTTCATTGTCACCTCCTATAACCTTTTGTGCAGTTATGCTTCTGCGAGGTGCTTCTTCTAGATAACGCGTGGCGGCGTCATCTGCCGTCAAGACATACTGCTCTTCATATGATGGTGATGTGATTGTTCCAATTAACTCGGTTGTTACTTGCTGAACAGATTCATCTATGATGGGTATAGTAACACCGTCTTTCCATTTCTCTCCGAGAACTTCACAATCACTCATTAGTTCCGTCACTTCTTCATTGTGAGTTACTTCTTCTTCACCCACAGCTACTATCTTCTCCTCTATGGAACTTTGTATGTGAGGGGCTATATCACCTCTTCGTGACTCACCATCTTTATTAGTACGATCTGTTTCCTTAGACCAATATGTACTATTTACAATCGATGTCCCCTGGACACTCGGTACTCCCGTACCTTCTTCAACGTTTTCTAGTGGTTTTATAGGGACTCTAATTACTTCTTCTCCTGTAACCTCTTCACCCTTAGATGAACGTTGGGACCCTATCATCACACTCAGTGATGGCTCCGTGGTTGGTTTGACATCTTTTCTATTGACGTCCAACGATTGTGGTACTGACGGTTTCTCTCTACAAAACTCTTCCCTCTCCAAACTCGCCATTCCAAAACTATGATTTACTTGTATAGACTCTTCCTGAGAATCTTCCTCAGCGTTCTCGGCGATGGGGAATAGCAAACTTCCATGGTTATGCTCGTCCTTCTCAATATGAGGACCTCGACACACAGTCGACTCCCATGCGAGGTTCGGCTGACACAGGGGTAATGCACCTTTGACATTCCCAATAACTAATTCATAGACATAGACGACTTCCGGCAGCACTGCTGCGGTCGTCCTACCCACGTAGTAAGGGGTGTCCACGTCAATCGTCGCGAGTGGAGCCTCTATCACCGTTCCGTTCATCAATCTCAACGTTACGTTGTCACCAACATAACACTTCTTAGGTACGTACTCCTTTCGTACGATTACATGACTACAACCAGAATCACGGAGTGCCTTGGCATGGCATCCGTTCACCGTCCCATAAACTACAGGCATTCGACACGGGGTTCCTCCGTCTACTGCGAGTCCAAATGCGGCGTCGTTCTCTTCATCACCCTTTTGTTTACTGGAACCATTCTGTCCTCTACCACTATAGTTGAAATATGGAGGGGCTCTACAATCTCTAGCGAGATGCCCACTCCTCTGACATTTGTAGCACGTGACCACAGCCCTGGGCTCGCTGCTACTGCGACGATGGTTCTGTCTGTCGCTGTTTCCGCTATTGATCTTACCTTCACTGTTTGTTGGCCTCGATGTACGTTGGTCATTTCTTTTATGATTACTACTCGTAAAGTAACCGCTGCCTCTCAATCTAAAATTATTATTACTGTTGTGATTGCTTTTATCCGCGTGATTATGATTCCGTGCGTGACTATTTGTTATAAATTTCAAATGATGAGCTTCCATATAACCCTCTGAACTGACTATAATCTCCTCCGGTACCTTCTTCTTTGTTTCCCTCAAGTATGTAGCAAGTTCTTTCGGGACAGTATTTAAATACTTGACGACTGAGAAAAACTCAATAATATCATCTGGTGTCATCGTTACGTTTGCTGCGGTAATCCACTTCCTCAGAGCTTCAATAATCTTCTGCAGGTACACCCTAGGGTTATCATCCTCCGTAGGACTCATATTCTTGTATTTGGCGCCGTATCCACTTTCTGTGAGACCGTACCTTGTTAGCAGAGCTCTTTTTAGGTTATCATAATTCTTTAGCTCTTCAACAGACAAATTGTTGAATACTTTAACCGCCTTACTCGTAAGGAATGACCCTAAAACTAACGCTTGCTTTTCCTTAGGGATGTCATTTGCCTCCGCTTGCTTTTCAAACATTAGCAAGTATTCCTCTATGTCATTCAGTTTCTCATCAAAGAATGGAAGCTTTAACTTCGGGTATTTATTAACATAGGAAGTGCTATGGCTGCTTTGAGTGCTTTGGGAAGCTATTGTTGCATCGTGTTGACGCTGTCTATCGTCAGCATCTAACTTCATTTGCAGCATTCTCTCCTCTGCTTCTCTTGCATCTTTTTCTGCCTCAAATTTGACTCTTTGAGCTTCAGCCTCAAGCTTAGCTTTTTCTCTTCGCTCCTCTGCTTCGAGTTTGGCTTTCTCTCTTTCAGCTTCAAGCGCTAACTTTTTCTCCTCTAAAGCAGCAGCAATCTTTTGCTGTTCAATCTCCGCTTCCTTAGCTAGTCTCTCCTTCAACATGTTAGCAGCTTCCTTACCCGATAAACCCAATGACTTACACATCTCTACAAATTCAGTGTTAGAAGCCATTGTTATAATAGTTTTACTCAAAACAATTATAAAATATACTGTTTGTTAACAAAGTCACTTTTTAGCGCACGAATCACAATCACTTTTTCTACAAAAATTTCGAAATTTTGCTCCCACTGATACACGCAGGAAAACAAATTTCTTACAACAAAAACAAAGAATTATATATAATAATATACTATATATATACTATAATATATATATATATATATATATATATATTATATATATATACTATTAAAACTAACATCATATATATATATACTATATATATACCGGTATAGATATAATAATATATATATATATATATATATATATTATTATATATACCTATAATATACTATACTAATATATATGTATATATATATATATATATATACAGGTTTTAACAATTCGTAGTAAAATTTGCAAAAATCTTGTGGGAAAATAGTATTTTCGACCCTAAACTCAAAGTGAGTAAAAATCGGGAATTCCAAAATTACTATTTTCGCTTCACTCAACTTTGTAAATTTTACTCCTATCTAAACAATATTAATATAATTAGATATATATATATATATATATATATATATATATTATATATATATATATTAATAAATATATATATATATATATATATAATATATATAATATTAATATATATATATATATTTATAAAAGCATAAAATATAAAGTATTAAAATTATTCCAGTGTTTAATTGTTTCCAAACAATGAGTATTGTTGCAATAGCAAAGTACTATTTCACCAATACGCATAAAATCATATATGTGCAACTTCAACAAAATGAATAGTACAATGGACTATATTGACAGTTAAAACTCAATATCAACATATATCCCAGATGTTAATATTGGTGACAATATTTAAACAATATCTCTAGCACAGGTTTTAGCAAAACAATTACAAATGAATAACACTGTGCTCTAATATTCAGCAAAAATGGCAACATAAATTCACAACAAGCGCAATTCAATGATAACGAATAATGACTGGAGCCGTGGTTATAAAATAAAAAATCTCCTGAGACAGGAACGCCAAATTTCAAAATGCTCAATGGAGCACCGGTCGGTGAAAAGAATAAATTGTAAGGTCATTAAACTCACTCTTCTAGCAGATAATAAACAATTCCTTGGCCAGCCCCCGTGACAATACAACCAAACACATACTTTCTAGTTCATTCGAGCCTCTAATCGTATCAGTATCCAAACCCTCCTGTTGGAATGAGTATCGCGCCTGCTGCAACTATTCCATGCCATTTCCCTATACCCAAAACTCACCAACGCCAAAACCCCTATCTCCCTTGGGAAGGTCCTTCAAGGCTGAACAGCACGTCGAAACGCGGTTCTTTGTTTTTTATCATTGAGAACCGGCCAGTCAATCAATACTCGTTATCAGTGAATTTACCTGTTATTATGATCAATGTTTTGATCATGCATGAAATCAGTGTCTTTGAGACCTAAAGTAATAGTTATCTGAATATTTAAATAAATAAGAAAGGCAAACTACCTTTGGAAACACACAAGAAAACCACTGGGATAAATTTAAAAAAATACTTTAATAAAAACAATAAATTATGTACTACTTTTATACAGAATAAAGTTCTAACACATCCATAAACAATATATTAGATGTACCACGCCCTTAGATATCCACTATATGCCGCCACCGCATGGGTAACACTTACAGTACCAAAAACAGCACTATCTATTTTTATGCTTTAAAACTAATTCTGCAAATTTTTATATCTCACGGACAACATACCTATATATACATGTAATTCAGATGTATATTTATATGTGCATCAATATATATATACAAACAACTGTTACCTTACAACAAAATATTCTGACCTTAAATTTATACAAATCTTTGTCCATATATATTTATATATATAAAATACATAAATATCGATGTGCAAAAATATGTATAAATGAATTATAATATATTAACAAAAATGCATAGACTGATAGATATGAAAGGTAATCTCAAACTTTTACTTGAAAATTATTTAAATTTAGAATTTACAAAATACGTCGATTTGTCACTGTGACCAAATAGTAAGAAATCAGCTGATGCTTTCTACAACTGTTTCTCCAATGCAAGAAAGTTGCCTAACAGTAATTAAATAAATCTTTTGTTGTAGACAAACATTGTGTATACAAATATTAACCATATGTTAATAAATAAATACTGAACTTATAAATGCTTTATACTTATCGTCAAAATATACTGACTGCGAAACTTTGGAAAAATTAATTACGATAAAATAACGTTTACCTGCAAGCAACATCTAGCAATGATATCGACTGCAAAATCTTTACAAGTGCATAGATACAGACGACACACCTCGGTATATTTATGCACATATGAAATATAATTTATTCACAATTTCTTTGATAAACACAAACTTGATTACATTAATCATTACAATAAATAATACAGCAATATTTACACTTCGAAAATTATATCACCATATTACTTTAAAATAAATATTACATTTACTTTTATTACAAATCACAAAACGAAGCATTCCTGCTTACAAAAAAAATACACCATCTAACATATAATAAAAATCGATCGAGATATATGAGGCATCACAAGTACCAACTATATACACCCTTGGTCAACAACAATAAAAGCGGAAAAAGATCAAAATTATGTTTCTTTTTACTATTTATATGAACCTGAGTAACCCAGATTACGACCATTAGCGAATCAAATCACTTAAAAACAGCTGGTAGAATGTTATATACATTTATCAATTAAAATAGTAAAATAAATATATACATGACATCTGAAGAAGAGGCGTGGTTGGTATTTCTTGTGATATTACACTATTTCTCAAGAAATAACAATCTCTCATCCCATTCTGAATAAAAAGACTAACGACAGTCGGAGTTTATGCGCTTCCACACTTTTTAACAAACAAATATGCATTTAGTTTTAATTTTTTAAGAAATAAAATTATGTCTAATATTTATTTATATATATATAAAACAATAATATATTATATATATATATATCAAAATATAATATATATATATATTATTATATAATATATAAATATATATATATATTAATATATATATAATATATATATATAATATATATATATATAATATCATATATATATATATATATAATAATATATAATATAAATACTATATATTATATATATAATATATATACTATATATATACACTATATATATATATGAATACACGCCTTTCCTTTCGCAATTGCTTTAAAAAATAATTAATAATAATAAAATAAATGACAATAATTAATAACTCATAAAGCATCGATAATATCGGCCAATGACAATTCAGATTTGAAAAGTAAGGCTTAAAAAACGAGTTCTCATTGGTTATTGGTTCTCCTTATATATAAACATATATACAACAGTTTGACCGGGCCTCGCGGTATACATGAGGTATATAGAAAAAAAAATAAACAACATTGCAATAGCAATATGGGACCTTTACTCTAAAACAAATAAATGAAAATCAATTTATACACTTCATGTACACTACGTTACATATATATATATATATATATTATATATATATATATTATAATCATATATATATATATATATATATATTATATATAGACATAAATATATATATAATATATAATATATATTACATACTATATATATATATATATATATATATATATATACAGTATATATATAAAGCCTGGATAAGATAAAAGATGAGAGATGGATGAGATAAAAGATTTGTTAATATCATCTGCTTGACTGCTTTATGGAATAAATTAGTGAATATGTAGACAATTTTAAAACTTCTTTTGAGACACTGGTAAGTGATTAAAAAAGATAAAGAAAAATCTTCGACATGTGACAAAAAATTTGATTGATAAATATCCTAATTTAAATTTTGAGAGATGTCCTATGTTCTATGCCTTCTTTACCTTGTGTGACGTGAGTAGGGTTGGGAAAAAAAACGTTTTTTTCAAATCATGTTTTTTTCATGAAAAAAAACGTTTTTTTCATGTTTTTTTCGTTTTTTTCAGTTTTTTTCATTAAATGTATTTTTAAAACTATAAAGGGCTAATATGATATTTCACTTGAGTATTTTCATTTTTCAAATATAAGGATACTTGAAATTAAACAAATATTCCATTATGGTTTATAAAATAGCAGAAATACCTTTCTCCTTATATTTTTTCAATTGTTTTCGTTACAATTACAGTAGGTCTGCTTAGCCTGCCAGACTTGCTGTTTGTTAGCTTCTACTTAATAACTCTAACCACTGTTCCCATGTATTTTACGTTCTGTATCATAAAATCAAATTATAATTTACTCTTTAAATCACTTAATGTATATCTATAATTATCTACTATAGAATGAGATCTGAAATGACACCCTCAAAAGTGACTTTACAGGGCATGCAAGCATGAAAATAATAAAAATTATCTGAAATTAAAAATCATATAACCAACAGCATTGTAACCCATAAGCGAGGCATGAGTGAATGACTAAATTAAATACTTGGCTTTGGAATATCTCAACTTTAGATTCACTAATCACTAGTCCCACTCCCCAGACCCCCACGCTCACTACTGCAGTAACATGACATACCTGTGACTGTGACTCACTCGTCAAGCTCATTATAACACTGGAGCCACCTCATCAGCGTGATCAAGCCACACTTTAATTTTGACTATAACTAATAAGCTCTGATATCTCAGTCGTACATAGAAGTATCGCTGTTGACAATGCACAGTGGTGCAGCCGAGCAGGACAGTAAAGTACAGGGACACTCTTCAAGCTCTAGCTGCACTATAGCACTACGTACATCCTCTCCTCAGTTGCGCAAATTTTCAGACGAATTTCCACTTACAGTTCTAGATTAGAGCCAATACAATACTAGTATTTTTGCAAAACATCTACACAACAGAAGTTATATTTTATGCCGGCGAGACCTTCTGCCAACCTTTTTAATTTCACCTATAAAAAAGTTACAGTCACACAAACATTTTGCATGTTTGGCTCATTTCTAAATTCTGATTAAATAAATATGATAAAAATGTTACTGAAAGCTGAAACAGAGTAAGAAAACATTAATGAAATAATAATTCTTTATAATTATTATGAATATCAAAAATTCAACAAACAACTTTTCAAAGGACAAGGTAAATACTAAACAAAAAACGGGGTTTAAAATGAATTAAGAAAATGTTTTAGAAATAAAATATTATTAAGAAAGAAGTTTTAAAACATTAATTTATTGAAAATACACACTTTCTGAGGGTAGCTGCATAGTGCATTATTTTGATAGGTTTTGTGTCTGTTTCTTTTCTTAGTTTTGTCTGTGAGAGATGTCCTATTGGTTCCTTACCTTGTGTGACGTGAAGTATGAAAGAAGAAGATGTGAAACAGAAGATCTCCTGAGTATGGTGTCGACCAAGTTGACACTAGAAACAACCCCTGTGTTCCCTTGTTATCCCTTTATTTATTTATTTATATTATTATATTATCTTTCTTATTTCCTTTCTTTTCTAGTGATATAAGTTAAGTTTGTATTAACGTAAATATAGGGATGTACTCTTGTGTATTAATCATTGTGTTGTAATATTGTGTAGTGGTGCCGTAAATGGACGTGTCCCCAGAAGTAGCAACCTACTCGTATGTACCCTGTGAGGTTCAGTTTCGTGAAGGTGCACCTTTTAGTAGATTGTCCAATTGTTGTATAGAGAGTGGTTGCCTGTAAAAAGGGGTAAAGTGTAATAAACCAAAGTGGCGCACCACAAATTTTTTTATTTTTTTTTATTTATTAAAGTCTACACCTCACGGGCATAGCCCTATTCAAGGAGGGGAACTTCTCTAGGTAATTTCTACCTAGGATTCGAACCCGCGATATTGCCATGCGACTCCGTCGCTCTACCATTTGAGCCACGGTAAGTTGTTTTCGGTAAACTGTAAATATTAATAAGTATATAAGTATCATAGAATACTTAATAACAAAGCATGTTTTAGTTTCCCACTT